>JAXCGZ010010012.1:12500-22500 GCA_037179515.1 Halocaridina rubra
GGTGTCACACTCATGAAAAAAGTCTTAGAAAATAGTTTATTGCATCAGAAATAACCACATGTTTAGAAAAAACTGAAGAGCTCGAAGATATATGAATCACTATGCAGTATCAGAAACTTCCATCTTTCATTGCAGGGTGTGTTTTGAACGTCACCCAAAAGCACCTTCCAGTTCCTTCAGTCATCTACTTAGAAACATTCAGAAATATCTGGGTGCGCCATAAACCTGTTTAAGCCTACATACTTGGTGACTTATATGATGCCTTGTTCTCAGCAGATACCAATATGAAAAGGGTGATCAACGCTGTGAAGTTAACACAAATAGTGACAAACCCGACCCGTATAACCCCTAATTCTAGGACTCTTTTAGATCTCATAATAACACATAAAGTGGAAAGTATACCCTATTGGGACGTAGTTTCCTGCCCAATTGCAGATCACGAGATCAACATTGCTATACTAAGCATAAACTAGCCCAAAATGAAGCCTCATTTCAGTACATTCCAGTTCCTAAAAATTACTCACCTGATATCTTTTGTGAAGCATTAATCAAGTAACTGAAATGTACTTAATGGTATCTTAAACACAGATAACGTCTTGCAGGTTGAATTTCTAATAAGTCTTTCATGAATGCCTAGATAATTGCGTACCCATTGTAACGAGAAAAAATAACCCGCCCCTCAGCCCCGTGGCTTAGTAATGACATCAAAGAGGTAATGCAAATCATAAATCAAAGACAAAAAGAGCTAAAAGTGAATACATAAGATATGACTCTCCGAGACCGTTATAGAATAGAAAAGAAACGTGTCAGATCCCTCATCGATGTAAGTAAAAAGCATTTTACAGATATCAATTTAATGACTAAATATGATACAGCGGCAACATGGAAAGCGATAAGAAGCATGATATCGAATGAAAAGACTGCCTCAGAATGTTTTGAAAATATTACGGAGTTGAAAAACGAAGCGGAAAACTTTAATGACTTATTTTGTTAACGTTGGCAAAAATACACATGAGAAGACGCAAGAAAACATCTACTCAGTGAACATGAGTAATTACTTAAATGACAGTTCTTCCAATGTAAACATCAGAGATTACATCAAGATCAGTCCTGTCGATTGTGCTGCCATAATTTTTACCATAAAGAGCCTAAAACACTCTGGTTCTTATGATCCAGATGGTATACCCTTTCAATTCATCAAAGATGCTCTACCTATGATTGTAGAAGGTTTCCTGATCCTTAAAAAAAATCACATACAATACCTCATAAAATGGGGGACAGAGAAGATGTGATAAACTATGGCCCCATTTCCCTGCTATCCATTTTCTCTAAAATATTAGAAAAAAAATTGTTGCATGCAAACTAATGTCATATCTAGAGACAAACATATTATTAGCTATTAGCCAGCACGGTTTCAGACCAAAACTCTCTACTGAAGCTACACTGCTCAAAGTTGCTAATAAAATTTACAATAATATAGATTAGAAAAGAGTCTCTGCTTGTATTATTAGACTTATCAAAAGCCTTTGACAGTGTAAACCATGAAATTCTTATTAATGAATGTACTAACCAAAATACTGACTCGACCTGGTTAAGAGAGGATCTACCTAATCGCGGACAGTCTATCCGTCTTAACAGCATTATCTCTACTCCAAAAATATATCATTTGGTGTTCCCCAGGGATCAGTCCTTGGTCTTATCATCTTCTCCATATTTCATCTCCGACTGTTTAGTTGTATAATATGCAGATGACACTCAGCTACTCCTTAGTGGTGATATTAATCATCTTCCAGAGCTAACCTTAAGAGCAGAACCAATTTGTCAAGAATTAATACCTATTTTCAAGAAATTTGGCTCTTAAATAAAGAAAGTAAAACACAACGCATGTGTATTAGTTCAAGGTACCATGCAGCGCTAATTCCAAAAAACTCAGATATTTAATATTTGCAGCAATATCATCACACCTATCAAAACTATCAAAAATCTAGGAATTCACTTTGATAACTACATGTTGATTGAGTCCCATATAGATACATTAGGCAAACATTTAACAGGAACACTAATGTACTTATCACGTATAAAAGACTATTTTAAGACTACCACTAGAATAACGATTGTCAAATCTCTAGCCCAGAGTCACATTAATTATTGTACAACTGTATGGGGAGCTACCAATAAGACCCAGATAAAGAGAATACAGAGAACTTTTTAATTTTGCTGCTCGAGTTCCCTGGGAGGAATAAAAAAATATGACCACATTACACCAGCTCTCATAAAACTTGGGTGGCTGCGGACTGAAAACAGAATCGCAAATGTTATTTACGTTTTTGTATGCAAAATTTTGAGCCATCATTAGCCTAACTGGCTATATAATTTCAAAACCGTCAGGGATATAAGGGAAACCAACACAAGACAGAGTAGTGAGCTCTTTATTCAGGCGAGAAGCACACATGAAGGTTCAAATATGATTACAATTAGAGGGCCAACACCTTGGAACAATATTCCAGAACATCTTAAAAATATATCCTCCTCCACAGCTTTCAAAGACAAACTATATAGCTTTCTTTTGGACAAATAGTTACTGCTCACCCACTAATCAAACTAATTTATTTAATGCAATATCCCTTAACACTAACTGTTCTATATGTAAACTGATTACGCCCTCATTGATCCCTAAGTTAAGAACTAATTATTATCATTGTAAGGAGGAAAGATATGGTGTGATGATGCCGATATTAACGATCCCGTATCGAGTGTCATTATTAGTACTTTATTATTAACATTATTGTTGCCATTTTTATTATGATTATTGTTATTTTAATTTATATATATATATATATATATATATATATATATATATATATATATATATATATATATATATATATATATATATATATATATATATATATTAACTCAATATTAATTTTCTAGGAAAGCAATATTTCTGTTCACTGTAATTGTATGTATTACCCTCTTAGCTATTAGTTCAATTACATGTCGACTTATATGTGTACTCTTAGTTTTGTAAAAGAATAGCCATTGTCAAATGGAAATAATCCTTTTTTTTTTTTAAAGGAGGATTGGTTGTAAGAATTAAGAAAGACAGAAGGGGATAGAGAGTTCCAGAGTCTGGAGGTGGATGGGAAGAAGCAGTCGCGGCACTGACCAATCTGCGAGCTACAAATATCCACACAGTACCTGTGAGACGAGGCAGTGAGGGAGGAATGCAACTCGCCAACTCATCTGAGCAGCGATGGAAGTATTAGTGATAGAAAAGAGATAGGGGTAATACCTTAACACGAAGGGGTAGAGAATCCAGATTAGAAGTAAGAGAAGGGTCAGTAATGAATCTGGCTGCCTTACCTTCACCCCTATCAAAGAGATAAATATATGCAGGAAGCAACCCAGATGTGCGAGCAGTATTCTAAGCAGGGACGAAAAAGACCTTTAAAGATAATAAGTAATTGGAAGTATGAAAAGTAGTGACGGAAATAAAATAGAACTCCAAATTTTTTGGATGCAGATATATATATTATGTGATTCCTCCCAGACAAGTTAGGGACTATCGGGATTCCTAATATTTTAATAGAATTAAGATGATAAATTTCGTTAGTTTCGAAAACAATAGGGGAATCAGGTGGAGAAGATAAAGAGACAGCCAGACCTGTATCTTTGAGGCATTGGGTGCCCCACTCAGATACCCTCTGCAAATTGGAGTTGAGAGTAGATGAAAGAGTGATACAAAACTGATTACAAGTAGCAGATGACGGTTGTTAAGAAAAGACAGAGGAAAAAGGCAGGGTAGAATCATCAGCAAAGGCTTGAAGAAGAGAGAAGGATGGGAACTGAAGCAGATGGTTCATGAAAAGAAAGAACAGAGTAGGTGAAAGAGCAGAGCCCTGTGGAACCCCAGTGGTAACAGGGAATAGGCTAGATGTTGCACCATCAACAGCCACAGATATAAAGTGGTCAGAAA
Organism: Halocaridina rubra; assembly: GCA_037179515.1. NCBI lineage: Eukaryota > Metazoa > Arthropoda > Malacostraca > Decapoda > Atyidae > Halocaridina > Halocaridina rubra. Next base: position 16,480 of record JAXCGZ010010012.1, read on the forward strand.
GAAAATTGGAAATTTAAAGAACAGAGAGAAGGGGTAAAGCCATAGGCAGGGAGTTTGTCAAACAGAGCCTTGTGCCAGACTCTGTCATAAGCCTTAGAGATATCAAAGGCAACGATGAAGGATCCCCATGGTTTCTCAGAAAAGATGACCATACATGAGTAAGAAAGGACAGAGGTCACCAGTTGATCTTGTCTTGTGAAAGCCGTACTGGTGATCGGAGATAAGCGAGTTAGATTCAAGACATTTCTAAAATTGAGAATTGAGCAAAGTTTCGAAAACTTCACCGAGAGATGAGGTTAGGGCAATAGGGCGGTACTTTGAAGGAATAGAGCGGTCACCCTCCTTAGGAATAGGCTGCACTAGAGCATGCTTCCAAAATGAAGGATAGATGCTGGTTGACAGAATGAAGCGAAAAAGACGGCAAAGCACGGGATACAATTCATCTGCAAACTCCTTAAGAAACCTTGCAGGGATACCATCGGGACCATATGCCTTATTCGTCTTTAGCGAGCAAAGAACCTTAAGAATTTTGCGTGAAGAAAGGATAATGGAAATCATAGTGTTAGTGAGGGGCAAAGAATGAAAGACAGGAGCGCAAGAATCATTTACAGAAAAGTTGGCAGAAAAAAGGGAGCCAAAGGAAGTGGCTTTGTCAATGGAAGAACAAGCTATAGAACCATCGGATCAAATGAGAGGCGTAAAGCTTGAGTTCTAAAAATTTAGGAGAGGTTTTTAGTAAAGCGCCAGAAAAATTTATCAGTGAGAGAGGAATTAAGGTCATCAACTATTCTTGTTATAAAGGAAGCTTTAGACTTTTGAATCTGAGCAGTACAGCGATACCTAGCTGTAATAAAATCAGAGTGAGTTAAATAAGAAGGAGAGCCTTGGTACAGCTAATGTGCCCGTTCCCTGGCCTGAATACCCATGGAGCAAGCCTGGTCAAATCAATGATTAGGGGGAGAAAAGTTTTCATAGAGGAGGGGATGAACGCCCCCTTCCCGAGGTTATGATCTTCGCAACTTTTATGGTTATCTGACCAGGGTTGCGGAATCGAAAACAGTAGTCATCTAATGAGAAGTCAAAGAGGACATTACACAAATCTTCTTGTTGGGTACGCTCAAAGTACCAAAGGCCACACTGGATAGGAGGAATTGATGGAGGGGGAGCGAAAATGGAAGAGATTAAGGCCAAAGACTGGTCAGATTTACCAAGAGGGGAAAGCACAGAATACGAGTAGTTTGAAGGTTTAGAAATAAGAAATAGGCCAAGAGTATTGGCTGCTTGTTCGTGTCGATCAGGAACACGAGTAGGATGTTCGATAATCTGCTCCATATCGTGAGTACTAGAGAAAGCAAGTGCCCCTCATCCTCCGCATCAGTGTGAGAAGAATTAAGCCACGCACGTGATGTACATTGAAGTCCCAAATATATAGATTTTCAGCATGTGGGTGAGAAGATATTAAGGACTCAAGGGAAGGAGATAGATATTCAAAGAAGACACAAAGTCGGTGGAGTTTAGAGAGCAGTAGCAGAAGCAAAGGAATATAGTGGTAATGGAGAGTTAGATTTTCAGCCAAAGAACATCAAAGTCAGGAGATTCAAGGTCCATGACCCTTGCCAGAGTAGTGTTAATGTTGCAGTAGGCACAGAGCCCACCCTTGGATCAGAAACGAGTATACAGGCTATAGTAAGATATATTATCTGAGAGAGAATATAAAAATAATTTAATTACTTGTCTGAAGGCACTTTGGGGCGGAGCAAGGTGACTGGGAATCCCCGCTGATTTATATTTCCCTTTCTTAAGAGCCAAGTAATACAAAGGGGTTTTGATAGGAAAACTTCAACTAGAACTCTAGTAAATTGATAGCTATATGTAGCTGGCTGTAACACAAGTGAGTGTAAACACGAGGCTAGAGTAGGATGGTTATGAGAAGAATAGTGGTTGAGTTTGCATTGAGTGCTAAGGTTAATGAGTGTGTGCATTGACTAGGCCACCCCTCTTACAAAGGGAATTGCACCCATTGTATATAAACAGATTATCTGGCATATATAATGGAAGTAACACCTGCTAGAAGCAACTCTAATATGAACTGATGTGGACCGAACCAGTAAACAGGAGAAGATTGGTAGCATGCTTGTGAGAAGAAAGATGGATGTATTGGCAATGAGTGAAATAAGGAATAATTGAGTATGTTTATACAATGACACGGCCACCCTTCTCTCCCGAGGAAATATGACCCTCGTAAATATTTACTTGCAATTTACAAAGGCGCTAAGAGTGGTTAATACCAAAAAATGATATAAATACGGGTTGGCAACAGATAACGTAATGTTGAACTGGTAGAAGTAAAATTTGTTGACAGTCAGATTTATTTAACTTTGATCTCTGACCCTTTAATGTCACGGAGGAATTGTAATTATTTATTTGGTTTGCTGACCTTTATTTTAATTGTTTTTATGTCAACACAGAAAGTGGTCTGTCCATTCTTAATTGGGAAAGATACTCTTTTAATCGTCTTTAGACATCGGTTATATATATATATATATATATATATATATATATATATATATATATATATATATATATATATATATATATATATATATGTTTGTGTGTGTGTGTGTGTGTATGTGTGTGTGTGCATGTGAGTGTGTATGTGTGTGTTTGTGTGTGTGTGTGTCTGTTTATATATGTATATAATGAAGATGTAATAAAAATTAGTCTGATCCCTAACTGAAAGGTAAATAAATAAGGTGTAAATCTAAAAAGAGGATGAAAAGGTTTTGTATAGAGTGGCGGGTATCCCACCTTAAACCAATCCTACCTTGATCATTTTTCTTGGCTCCTCGATATAAAGGTTTGCCACAATAGCCCCTACATCATCTTGCTTGGATGTCCAAAGGGTAGGTAGGTATGGTTTTCCTTCCTTGATGCCTTTCAGCCTAAGATAGTTTCTTTGATATAAGTATTAATATTAATAGCAATAGCCTTCAAATATAAGAAAAATACATACATACATCCATACATACATACATACATGCATACATACATACATGCATAAATGCGTAAGTACATATGTACGCACGAAAGTGCGTGCGTAGATACATACATATATGCATACATGCATGCAAGCATACATATATACATACATATAAATACATATTTTTTTTATGAGTGCGGTACCGGGACAGGCAGAAACTGCCCTCATCAATAAAGGCCCGGGCACGAGAAAATACCAAGACGAAGGAAAAGAAAAAGGTTAAGGAGAAGACAGAGATGAGGTAATGTCACACAAAGGAAAACGACAGACACTAGAAACAGTCGAAGAACAGAAAACCCAGAGATAAGGAGGACTAGGCTCTGAGATGACGATAGATCTGCTTTCTGAAGGATGATAGGTCATAAGAATTAGGAAAGACAGAAGGAGGAAGAGAGTTCCAGAGTCTGGAGGTACATGGGAAGAAGTAGTCGCTGCACCGACCAATCCGCGAGCTACAAATCTCCACACAGTACCTGTGAGATGAGGCCGCTTCGCAAGTGTTACGCAGCCTCGGCAGTGGGAGAGGGATGCAACTCGCCAACTCATCAGAGCAGCAATGGAAGTAGTAGCGATAGAAAAGAGAAAGGGAAGATAACTTACGGCGAAGAGAGAGAGAATCCAGATCAGAAGTAAGAGAAGAATCATTAATGAGTATAACTGCCATAGATTCAACCCTATCAAGAAGATAAGTATAAGAAGAAGCACCCCAGATGTGTGAGTAGTATTCTAAGCAGGGACAGATGAGACCTTTATAAATTTTAAGTAACTGTAAAGAGGAAAAGTAATGACGAAAACGAAACAGAACCCCCAATTTTTTTGATGAAGATTTAGAAATTTGGATTATGTGATTCCTCCAAGACAAGTTAGAGGCTATATGAATTCCTAATATGTTGATAGAATTAAGAGGGTAAATTTCGTTAGTTTCGAAGACAATGGGGTTATCAGGAGGAGAAGAAGATAAATAGATCGCCAGAAACTGTGTCCTGGAGGCATTGAATTTAACTAAATTTTGAGTGCCTCACTCAGATACTCTTTGCAAATCGGAGTTGAGAGTAGAAGAAAGAGTGATACGAGACTGATTAGAGTAACAGATAAAGGTTTTGAAGATAAGGCAGAGGAAAAGTGAAGGGTAGAATCATCAGCAAAGGCATGAAGAAAAGAGGAAGATGGGGATTGTAGAAGATCATTGATGAAGAGAAGGAACAGAGTAGGTGAAAGAACAGAGCCCTGTGGAACACCAGTGGTAACAGAGAAAGGGCTAGATGTCACGCCATCAACAACTACAGATATAAAACGGTCAATAAGAAAACTGGAAATCAGAGAATAGAAAGATGGGGTAAAGCCATAGGCAGGGAGCTTGGCCAACAGAACCTTGTGCCAGACTCTGTCAAAAGCCTTAGAGATATCAAGAGCAACGACAAAGGATTCCTCATAGTTCCTCAGAGAAGATGACCATACATGAGTAAAAAGGACAGGAGATCCCAGTGGATCTTGCCTTGCAGAAGCCGTACTGGTGATTGGAGATAAGTGAATTAGATTCAAGGCGTTTCAAGAAGTGAGCATTGAGCAAAGTTTCGAAAACTTTAGCAATAGAGGAGGTTAGGGCAATAGGTCGGTAGTTTGAAGGAATAGAGTGGTCACCCTTCCTAGGAACAGGTTGAACTAGAGCATGCTTCCAAGATGAAGGATAGATACTGGTTGACAGAATGAGGCGAAAAAGACGGCAAAGCACGGCAGCCAGTTCATCTGCAAACTCCTTAAGGAACCTTGCTGGGAAACCATCGGGACCATATGCCTTGTTCGTCTTTAGAGAGTGAAAGACCTTATGAACTTTGCGTGAAGAAAGGATAAGGGAGGGCATAGGGTTAGAGAGGGGTAAATATTGAGGAACAGGTGCGCTGGAATCGTTTAGAGAAGAGTTGGCAGAAAAATGAGAGCCAATGAGAGTGGCTTTTTCAGTGGGAGAGCAAGCTATAGAACCATCAGAATGAATGAGAGGGGAAAACTTGAGTTACATACATACATACATACATACATACATACATACATACATACATACATACATACATACATACATACATACATATAGACAAACAGACAGACAGACAGACGCACGCACGTACTTACGCAAGCTCGCTCTCACGCACACACGCACGCACATACATACATACATACATACATACATACATACATACATACATACATACATACATACATACATACATACATACATACCTACATACATACATACATACATACATACATACATACATACATACATACATACATACATACATACATACATACATACATACATACATACATACATACATACATACATACATACATACATACATACATACATACATACATACATATATACAGACAGACAGACAGACACACGCACGCAATCACTCCCATACGCTAATCTCTCACACACGCACCCACGCACATACATACATACATACATACATGCATACATACATACATACATACATACATACATACATACATACACGCGTATGTACGTACATACATACATACATACATACATACATACACTACATACATACATACATACATACATACATACATACATACATACATACATACATACATACATACATACATACATACATACATACATACATACATACATATCAATCCTTGCATGAATGCATAAGACAGACATGAGTACATATACATAAGTGTGCGTCTATATGTATGTATTTGTTATAATGTCAGAAATCAAAAGCCATTATCTGAGTAAAAGTAAAAAAAGAAAATACTTGACGTGTAAAATTATGCGTTTTTATGCCCTTCTTCAAAAATATATTGGCACTTGTCATCACCTCCTAATTAAAGCCTAATTGTTTCCTGTCAAAACTGTTTCAATACTAATAGACTAAAAGAAATGGCAGTATTAGGAATAAGTTACATTATTTTTTAATCCTTTTGAGAACACAAACGCGAAGCCTATT
>JAXCGZ010010012.1:27500-32500 GCA_037179515.1 Halocaridina rubra
ATGTTCATATTACAGATTCCCCAACCTCACTCGTGGCTTCATTTTAGCATTTAATTCAATTCCCAATCTCATTCGGGCCATGAAATAACCAATAAGCACATTATATATGTGAAAACATGAATCATTTTTTTACCCCGACCGGGACTCGAACCTAGGACTTATGATTACTAAGTCAAGGCGCTACCACTACACCACAGAAGGTTAAAAGGAACCCAACCTTATAGCTTATATCTGCTATACTAAGGAATGAACGCATTCTAACTGAATGCCACATGTTCATATTACAGATTCCCCAACCTCACTCGTGGCTTCATTTTAGCATTTAATTCAATTCCCAATCTCATTCGGGCCATGAAATAACCAATAAGCACATTATATATGTGAAAACATGAATCATTTTTTTACCCCGACCGGGACTCGAACCTAGGACTTATGATTACTAAGTCAAGGCGCTACCACTACACCACAGAAGGTTAAAAGGAACCCAACCTTATAGCTTATATCTGCTATACTAAGGAATGAACGCATTCTAACTGAATGCCACATGTTCATATTACAGATTCCCCAACCTCACTCGTGGCTTCATTTTAGCATTTAATTCAATTCCCAATCTCATTCGGGCCATGAAATAACCAATAAGCACATTATATATGTGAAAACATGAATCATTTTTTTTACCCCGACCGGGACTCGAACCTAGGACTTATGATTACTAAGTCAAGGCGCTACCACTACACCACAGAAGGTTAAAAGGAACCCAACCTTATAGCTTATATCTGCTATACTAAGGAATGAACGCATTCTAACTGAATGCCACATGTTCATATTACAGATTCCCCAACCTCACTCGTGGCTTCATTTTAGCATTTAATTCAATTCCCAATCTCATTCGGGCCATGAAATAACCAATAAGCACATTATATATGTGAAAACATGAATCATTTTTTTACCCCGACCGGGACTCGAACCTAGGACTTATGATTACTAAGTCAAGGCGCTACCACTACACCACAGAAGGTTAAAAGGAACCCAACCTTATAGCTTATATCTGCTATACTAAGGAATGAACGCATTCTAACTGAATGCCACATGTTCATATTACAGATTCCCCAACCTCACTCGTGGCTTCATTTTAGCATTTAATTCAATTCCCAATCTCATTCGGGCCATGAAATAACCAATAAGCACATTATATATGTGAAAACATGAATCATTTTTTTACCCCGACCGGGACTCGAACCTAGGACTTATGATTACTAAGTCAAGGCGCTACCACTACACCACAGAAGGTTAAAAGGAACCCAACCTTATAGCTTATATCTGCTATACTAAGGAATGAACGCATTCTAACTGAATGCCACATGTTCATATTACAGATTCCCCAACCTCACTCGTGGCTTCATTTTAGCATTTAATTCAATTCCCAATCTTATATAAGCTATAAGGTTGGGTTCCTTTTAACCTTCTGTGGTGTAGTGGTAGCGCCTTGACTTAGTAATCATAAGTCCTAGGTTCGAGTCCCGGTCGGGGTAAAAAAATGATTCATGTTTTCACATATATAATGTGCTTATTGGTTATTTCATGGCCCGAATGAGATTGGGAATTGAATTAAATGCTAAAATGAAGCCACGAGTGAGGTTGGGGAATCTGTAATATGAACATGTGGCATTCAGTTAGAATGCGTTCATTCCTTAGTATAGCAGATATAAGCTATAAGGTTGGGTTCCTTTTAACCTTCTGTGGTGTAGTGGTAGCGCCTTGACTTAGTAATCATAAGTCCTAGGTTCGAGTCCCGGTCGGGGTAAAAAAATGATTCATGTTTTCACATATATAATGTGCTTATTGGTTATTTCATGGCCCGAATGAGATTGGGAATTGAATTAAATGCTAAAATGAAGCCACGAGTGAGGTTGGGGAATCTGTAATATGAACATGTGGCATTCAGTTAGAATGCGTTCATTCCTTAGTATAGCAGATATAAGCTATAAGGTTGGGTTCCTTTTAACCTTCTGTGGTGTAGTGGTAGCGCCTTGACTTAGTAATCATAAGTCCTAGGTTCGAGTCCCGGTCGGGGTAAAAAAATGATTCATGTTTTCACATATATAATGTGCTTATTGGTTATTTCATGGCCCGAATGAGATTGGGAATTGAATTAAATGCTAAAATGAAGCCACGAGTGAGGTTGGGGAATCTGTAATATGAACATGTGGCATTCAGTTAGAATGCGTTCATTCCTTAGTATAGCAGATATAAGCTATAAGGTTGGGTTCCTTTTAACCTTCTGTGGTGTAGTGGTAGCGCCTTGACTTAGTAATCATAAGTCCTAGGTTCGAGTCCCGGTCGGGGTAAAAAAATGATTCATGTTTTCACATATATAATGTGCTTATTGGTTATTTCATGGCCCGAATGAGATTGGGAATTGAATTAAATGCTAAAATGAAGCCACGAGTGAGGTTGGGGAATCTGTAATATGAACATGTGGCATTCAGTTAGAATGCGTTCATTCCTTAGTATAGCAGATATAAGCTATAAGGTTGGGTTCCTTTTAACCTTCTGTGGTGTAGTGGTAGCGCCTTGACTTAGTAATCATAAGTCCTAGGTTCGAGTCCCGGTCGGGGTAAAAAAATGATTCATGTTTTCACATATATAATGTGCTTATTGGTTATTTCATGGCCCGAATGAGATTGGGAATTGAATTAAATGCTAAAATGAAGCCACGAGTGAGGTTGGGGAATCTGTAATATGAACATGTGGCATTCAGTTAGAATGCGTTCATTCCTTAGTATAGCAGATATAAGCTATAAGGTTGGGTTCCTTTTAACCTTCTGTGGTGTAGTGGTAGCGCCTTGACTTAGTAATCATAAGTCCTAGGTTCGAGTCCCGGTCGGGGTAAAAAAATGATTCATGTTTTCACATATATAATGTGCTTATTGGTTATTTCATGGCCCGAATGAGATTGGGAATTGAATTAAATGCTAAAATGAAGCCACGAGTGAGGTTGGGGAATCTGTAATATGAACATGTGGCATTCAGTTAGAATGCGTTCATTCCTTAGTATAGCAGATATAAGCTATAAGGTTGGGTTCCTTTTAACCTTCTGTGGTGTAGTGGTAGCGCCTTGACTTAGTAATCATAAGTCCTAGGTTCGAGTCCCGGTCGGGGTAAAAAAATGATTCATGTTTTCACATATATAATGTGCTTATTGGTTATTTCATGGCCCGAATGAGATTGGGAATTGAATTAAATGCTAAAATGAAGCCACGAGTGAGGTTGGGGAATCTGTAATATGAACATGTGGCATTCAGTTAGAATGCGTTCATTCCTTAGTATAGCAGATATAAGCTATAAGGTTGGGTTCCTTTTAACCTTCTGTGGTGTAGTGGTAGCGCCTTGACTTAGTAATCATAAGTCCTAGGTTCGAGTCCCGGTCGGGGTAAAAAAAAAAAATGATTCATGTTTTTACATATATAATGTGCTTATTGGTTATTTCATGGCCCGAATGAGATTGGGAATTGAATTAAATGCTAAAATGAAGCCACGAGTGAGGTTGGGGAATCTGTAATATGAACATGTGGCATTCAGTTAGAATGCGTTCATTCCTTAGTATAGCAGATATAAGCTATAAGGTTGGGTTCCTTTTAACCTTCTGTGGTGTAGTGGTAGCGCCTTGACTTAGTAATCATAAGTCCTAGGTTCGAGTCCCGGTCGGGGTAAAAAAAAAAAAAAATGATTCATGTTTTCACATATATAATGTGCTTATTGGATATATATATATATATATATATATATATATATATATATATATATATATATATATATATATATATATATATATATATATATATATATATATATATATATATATATATATATATATATATATATATATATATATATATATATATATATATATATATATATATATATATGTATGTATGTATGTATGTATATATATAAATATATATATGTATATATATATATATATATATATATATATATATATATATATATATATATATATATATATATATATATATATATAAGAACATAAGAACATAAGAATAGGGGACACTGCAACATGCCTACTGGCACACACGAGGCAGCTCCATTTTTGAATGATATTTTCAGCATGTCTAACCCATTCTATTCTACTCTACTTATTTATTCTATTTTTCTTTTTATAATTTTTCTAATAAGCACTAACCTATTCATACCCACCCTACCTCTGTCATATGTCTATCTAATCGACATTTGAAGGTGTCTAAGGTATTGGCATTAATTATCCTACTAGGAAGCCTGTTCCATGCATCAGCTACTCTATTACCAAAACAATTTTTACCAGTTTCCCTTCTGAACCTAAATTTATCAAGCTTAAATCCATTATTACGAGTTCTGGTTTGATCATGAATTTTTAAAACTTTATTAATATCACCCTTGATGATCCCATTAAACCATTTATATACTTCAATCATATCCCCCCCTAACTCTGCGCCTTTCTAGAGAATGTAGATTAAGTTTTTTTAATCTGTTCTCATATGGTAGATTTCTGATATTGTGTATCATCTTGGTCATTCTTCGCCGCAATCTCTCCAAGGATTCAATTTCCATCCTATAATAGGGTGACCAGAATTGCACAGCATAATCTAAATGGGGCCTAACTAATGCAAGATAGAGCTGCAAAATAACTTTTTCCGTCCTAATGCCAACACTTCTTGAGATAAATCCTAAAATTCTGTTTGCTTTATTTCTGACTGCTGTACATTGCTCTCTTGGCTTAAGATTGCTACTCACAAGAACTCCCAAATCCCTTTCACACTGAGAACTCATGATTTCATGGTTATTTAGCTTATAACTCGTATAGTCTTTTATAGTACCCATTTTAACTATTTTACATTTTTCAACATTAAATTCCATTTGCCATTTGCCCGACCATTCAGATAATCTATTTAGATCTTCCTGTAAAGCATGAATGTCTTCTTTTCCATTTATAGTTCTGCCTA
>JAXCGZ010010012.1:37500-54991 GCA_037179515.1 Halocaridina rubra
TAACCAAGCAAGCACATTACATATGTGAAATCATGAATCATTTTTTACCCCGACCGGGACTCGAACCTAGGACTTATAATTACTAAGTCAAGGCGCTACCACTACACCACAGAAGGTTGAAAGGAATCCAACCTTATAGCTTATATCTGCTATACTTAGGAATGAACGCATTCTATCTGAATGCCACTATGTTCATATTACAGATTCCCCAACCTCACTCGTGGCTTCATTTTAGCATTTAATTCAATTCCCAATCTCATTCGGGTCTTACAATAACAAAGCAAGCACATTACATATGTAAAAACATGAATCAGTTTTTTACCCCGACCGGGACTCAAACCTAGGACTTATAATTACTAAGTCAAGGCGCTACCACTACAGCACAGAAGGTTGAAAGGAATTCAACCTTATAGCTTATATCTGCTATACTTAGGAATGAACGCATTCTATCTGAATGCCACTATGTTCATTTTACAGATTCCCCAACCTCACTCGTGGCTTCATTTTAGCATTTAATTCAATTCCCAATCTCATTCGGGTCTTACAATAACCAAGCAAGCACATTACATATGTGAAACCATGAATCATTTTTTTACCCCGACCGGGACTCGAACCTAGGACTTATAATTACTAAGTCAAGGCGCTACCACTACACCACAGAAGGTTAAAAGGAATCCAACCTTATAGCTTATATCTGCTATACTTAAGAATGAACGCATTCTTTCTGAATGCCACTATGTTCATATTACAGATTCCCCAACCTCACTCGTGGCTTCATTTTAGCATTTAATTCAATTCCCAATCTCATTCGGGTCTTACAATGACCAAGCAAGCACATTACATATGTGAAAATATGAATCATTCTTTACCCCGACCGGGACTCGAACCTAGGACTTATAATTACTAAGTCAAGGCACTACCAGTACACCAGAGAAGCCATAAAATAAACCATCTTTATAGCTTATATCTGCTATACTTAGGAATGAACGCATTCTATCTGAATGCCACTGTATTCATATTACAGATTCCCCAACCTCACTCGTGGCTTCATTTTAGCATTTAATTCAATTCCAAATCTCATTCGGGTCTTGCAATAACCAAGCAAGCACATTACATATGTGAAAACATGAATCATAAGAATAGCAGATATAAGCTATAAGGTTGGATTCCTTTTAACCTTCTGTGGTGTAGTGGTAGCGCCTTGACTTAGTAATTATAAGACCTAGGTTCGAGTCCCGGTCGGGGTAAAAAACTGATTCATGTTTTCACATATGAAATGTGCTTGCTTGGTTATTGTATGACCCGAATGAGATTGGGAATTGAATTAATTGCTAAAATGAAGCCACGAGTGAGGTTGGGGAATCTGTAATATGAACATAGTGGCATTCAGATAGAATGCGTTCATTCCTAAGTATAGCAGATATAAGCTATAAGGTTGGATTCCTTTTAAGCTTCTGTGGTGTAGTGGTAGCGCCTTGACTTAGTAATTATAAGTCCTAGGTTCGAGTCCCGTTCGGGGTAAAAAAATGATTCATGTTTTCACATATGTAATGTGCTTGCTTGGTTATTGTAAGACCCGAATGAGATTGGGAATTGAATTAAATGCTAAAATGAAGCCACAAGTGAGGTTTGGCAATCTGTAATATGAACATAGTGGCATTCAGATAGAATGCGTTCATTCCTAAGTATAGCAGATATAAGCTATAAGGTTGGATTCCTTTTAACCTGCTGTGGTGTAGTGGTAGCGCCTTGACTTAGTAATTATAAGTCCTAATGTTCGAGTCCCGGTCGGGGTAAAAAAATGATTCATGTTTTCACATATGTAATGTGCTTGCTTGGTTTTTGTAAGACCCGAATGAGATTGGGAATTGAATTAAATGCTAAAATGAAGCCACGAGTGAGGTTGGGGAATCTGTAATATGAACATAGTGGCATTCAGATAGAATGCGTTCATTCCAAAGTATAGCAGATATAAGCTATAAGGTTGGATTCCTTTTAACCTGCTGTGGTGTAGTGGTAGCGCCTTGACTTAGTAATTATAAGTCCTAGGTTCGAGTCCCGGTCGGGGTAAAAAAATGATTCATGTTTTCACATATGTAATGTGCTTGCTTGGTTATTGTATGACCCGAATGAGATTGGGAATTGAATTAATTGCTAAAATGAAGCCACGAGTGAGGTTGGGGAATCTGTAAAATGAACATAGTGGCATTCAGATAGAATGCGTTCATTCCTAAGTATAGCAGATATAAGCTAGAAGGTTGGATTCCTTTTAACCTTCTGTGGTGTAGTGGTAGCGCCTTGACTTAGTAATTATAAGTCCTAATGTTCGAGTCCCGGTCGGGGTAAAAAAATGATTCATGTTTTCACATATGTAATGTGCTTGCTTAGTTTTTGTAAGACCCGAATGAGATTGGGAATTGAATTAAATGCTAAAATGAAGCCACGAGTGAGGTTGGGGAATCTGTAATATGAACATAGTGGCATTCAGATAGAATGCGTTCATTCCTAAGTATAGCAGATATAAGCTATAAGGTTGGATTCCCTTTAACCTTCTGTGGTGTAGTGGTAGCGCCTTGACTTAGTAATTATAAGTCCTAGGTTCGAGTCCCGGTCGGGGTAAAAAAATGATTCATGTTTTCACATATGTAATGTGCTTGCTTGGTTATTGTATGACCCGAATGAGATTGGGAATTGAATTAAATGCTAAAATGAAGCCACGAGTGAGGTTGGGGAATCTGTAAAATGAACATAGTGGCATTCAGATAGAATGCGTTCATTCCTAAGTATAGCAGATATAAGGTATAAGGTTGGATTCCTTTTAAGCTTCTGTGGTGTAGTGTTAGCGCCTTGACTTAGTAATTATAAGTCCTAGGTTCGAGTCCCGTTCGGGGTAAAAAAATTATTCATGTTTTCACATATGTAATGTGCTTGCTTGGTTATTGTAAGACCCGAATGAGATTGGGAATTGAATTAAATGCTAAAATGAAGCAACGAGTGAGGTTTGGCAATCTTTAATATGAACATAGTGGCATTCAGATAGAATGCGTTCATTCCTAAGTATAGCAGATATAAGCTATAAGGTTGGATTCCTTTTAACCTTCTGTGGTTTAGTGGTAGCGCCTTGACTTAGTAATTATAAGTCCTAATGTTCGAGTCCCGGTCGGGTTAAAAAATGATTCATGTTTTCACATATGTAATGTGCTTGCTTGGTTATTGTAAGACCCGAATGAGATTGGGAATTGAATTAAATGCTACAATGAAGCCACGAGTGAGGTAGGGGAATCTGTAATATGAACATAGTGGCATTCAGATAGAATGCGTTCATTCCTAAGTATAGCAGATATAAGCTATAAGGTTGGATTCCTTTTAACCTTCTGTGGTGTAGTGGTAGCGCCTTGACTTAGTAATTATAAGTCCTAGGTTCGAGTCCCGGTCGGGGTAAAAAAATGATTCATGTTTTCACATATGTAATGTGCTTGCTTGGATATATATATATATATATATATATATATATATATATATATATATATATATATATATATATATATATATATATATATATATATATATATATATTTATATATATAATATATATATATATATATATATATATATATATATATATATATATATATATATATATATATATATATATATATATATATATATATATATATATATTTATATATATAATATATATATATATATATATATATATATATATATATATATATATATATATATATATATATATATATATATATATATATATATATATATATATATATATATATATATATATATATATATATATATATATATATATATATATATATATATATATATATACCTCGCGGATTGGTGTCTGCAGCGACTGCTTCTTCCCATCTACCTCCAGACTCTGGAACTCTCTTCCTCTTTCTGTCTTTCCTAATTCTTATGACCTTTCATCCTTCAAAAAGCAGATCTATCGTCATCTCAGAGCCTAGTCCTCCATATCTCTGGGTCCTCTGTACTTTGACTGTTTCATTCTGTCTGTCGTTTTCCTTTGTGTGACATTGCCTCATCTCTGCCTTGTCATTAACCTTTTTCTTTTCCTTCGTCTTGGTATTTTCTCGTGCCTGGGCCTTTAGAGATGAGAGCAGTTTCTGCCTGTCCCGGTGTCACACTCTTAAAAAAAAAATGTATATATATATATATATATATATATATATATATATATATATATATATATATATATATATATATATATATATATATATATATATATATATATATATATATATATATATATATATATATATATATATATATATATATATATATATATATATATATATATATATATATATATATATATATATATATATATATATATATATATATATATATATATATATATATATATATATATATATATATATATATATATATACATATATATATATATATATATATATATATATATATATATATATATATATATATATATATATATATATATATATATATATATATATATATATATATATATATATATATATATATATATATATATATATATATATATATATAATTATGAATGCGACCCGAGATAGGCTAGATATTTACCCTCATCGGGCCCGGGCACTAAGAAAAAAGAAAAGGTACCAGCTTTAGAAAAAGGCAAGAACAAGAGAATGAGAAGCAATTATAAAAGGACAGGTTGAAAGGATACTCAAAGTAATGAAGGCCTAAAAATATGGTAGGATTAGACCTTAAAGAAAAAAATGGTCGTAAGGAGGACTAGAGTTCCAGATTTTGGTGGTTGAAGGGAAGAGGCAGTCAAAGTATCAACCAATTCGCGAGCTCTCTCTCTCTCTCTCTCTCTCTCTCTCTCTCTCATATATATATATATATATATATATATATATATATATATATATATATATATATATATATATATATATATATATATATATATATATATATATTTATATATATATATGTATATATATATATATATATATATATATATATATATATATATATATATATATATATATATATATATATATATATATATATATATATATATATATATATATATATATATATATATATATATATATATATATATATATATATATATATATATATATATATATATATATATATATATATATATATATATATATATATATATATATATATATATATATATATATATATATATATATATATATATATATATATATATATATACATATATATATATATATATATATATATATATATATATATATATATATATATATATATATATACATATATATATATATATATATATATATATATATATATATATATATATATATATATATATATATATATATATACAGTGCCACAAATCCCTTTTATAAGAGGGTGGATGGGTAAGAGCACATACACACGTTCACCAGAAGCTAATTTACCTTGATCACTCTTCATTGTTTATTGAGGTTGGGAGTCCCTTATCCCTAGTCAGCTAAGAGGAGTGATCGAAGTAAAGTAGCTTCTGGTAATTGTGTACTCTGACTCGGTCATCCCTTCAAACGGTGATTGCGGCCAGTGTGCATGCATATGTAAGTGTGTGTGTGTGTGTGTGTGTGTGTGTGTGTGTGTGTGTGTGTGTGTGTGTGTGTGTGTGTGTGTGTGTGTGTGTGTGGTGCGCGTGTATGTGTGTGTGCGTGTGTGTGTAGATATTTAGATATATTTACACTTACATATGAATTTATATGTGTGAACTCTCTTCAGATATGAAAAGATATATAGGCGTGTGCATATATACGTGAATGTATTTGCGGAAAAGAGCTTTGTGCTCGTAACTCCTTGTATCCTTTTTCGTTTCATGTTTTTGCTCACTAGTGTACATCTTTCCTTAGAAATATGAATGCATATAGCATATACTGTGTTCTCGCTTAGGGAATCCAATTATCAACTATTCTAAAACTAAAAAAAGTGCTTCCTTACATCCTGAAAAGGAATTATTAAGAAGCTTTATATAATAACCTCTAGGTATAGAGCCAACTATATCAAAGTACCATTCCCTATTCACCCTGTCAAAGACATGGAGGAATTCAAATCCTAATGATTTTTTTCTATTTTTGTTTGATGGTAAGTCTAACTCCGTCAGCCTTCCCTCATAATACAGTTATGGTATATCTGTCACCAGCTTCGTAATATTACTTTCAACACTCTTCAGTTAACTTGCAAGTTTGTACAACTGCAGATTCTAATAGGTGTTGCATATCCATGGTTAGGTTTCACGTATGTCATGTAGATATTTCTGACATTTTCTTTGCCCAAATACCTGAGAGCCACAGTTATTTTTGCTAAGATAGCAATTGCTATCTTTACTATACCATTTATATGCATTTCCGGGAACATGTCTGCCAGTACATTTTCCCCTAGATCTCTCTCGTTCACAGATTCTTGAAATTCCTTTCCAGATAATGTATGCCCAAGCATGAGCCTTCTTGCATTCGTACCCATTCTCATGTTTTATATATTGAAGTATTGAATTTCATTATCCAATTGTTTGACCACCCATGCATGCAGCTTAGATTTTCATAAAGTTAGTTACCAATATTTTTGTCTCTTACTCTCTTCATGATATTTGTATTATCTGCAAACATGTACGTGCGTGAGTGTTGGTGTGTATAATTTTTTTCTTATTAAGGAAGAAATACATAAATGGAGTGTTTACGTCTATGTGTATTCGCGATATTTTTCTTCCTAGGCAATACACATATGAATGATAATGTGTGTGAGTGTATACGCTGTAAAAAATTGAAGGTAGAGAAAGGGTATGACGAGTACCTTAGCTATAGCTAAGGTTTAAATGCAATTAAAAAAACCTTATGCTCACAAATATTCCTCTCTATCAGGTGGCAGGTGATTTTGTATACATATTGTACCCTTCATTAGACTTAGTATAAAAATGGGTTTGGCAAACTTTTGAGACAGTATCATGAAATGAACTTTTACTCTTTATTAAATCACCACACAGTTACGCTGATAGTGTAATGCAACAAAAAATTTACTAACAATATATTGGTTTTGAGTTATTGATTGTTTTGAAGCTAGCTGTTACTATGAAATGCAGTACTTGGCAATTATATTATTGCCAAGAGTCACTTGATTGTACAATCACAGTTATAATATATACATCCATATATATATACACACACACACACACTATATATATATATATATATATATATATATATATATATATATATATATATATATATATATATATATATATATATATATATATATATATATATATATATATATATATATATATATATATATATATATATATATATATATAACCCGGCCACTGAGGTGAGCAAGCCAGCCTCAACTTGGTGCCGGTCCCAAGCCCGGGTAGATGGGGAGGGTTGGCGGCAGGAAGGGCATCCGGCCATAAAAATTTTGCCAAAACCAAATATGGCCAGTACAGATAACTGGCCAGAAACATCGACCCCACATAAAAGTGGGAAGAGATGTAGACGAAGAAGAAGAAGAAGATATATATATATATATATATATATATATATATATATATATATATATATATATATATATATATATATATATATATATATATATATATATATATATATATATATATATATATATATATATATATATATATATATATATATATATGTATATATATATATATATATATATATATATATATATATATATATATATATATATATATATATATCTGTGTATGTGTGTGTGTGTGTGTGTATAATTACACACAGACATATGAATATATGGTATACGTTTGTTATCACTTCAAAATTTCACTTGAGGGAGCTGACGCATGAAGAGAAGTGTGCTAGTATACTTCGGCATTAATTTGTGAAGTTTGTGGCCTTTAATCTCCAATCGGTAGCTGGGATAATTTCATCCATTAACTTATTATTATTATTATTATTATTATTATTATTATTATTATTATTATTATTATTATTATTATTATTATTATTATTATTAATATTATTATTACTATTATTATTACCTTTAGAGTACGGCAAAATTCCACTCTGCATAAAAAAAACATATATAGATTATGATGGCCTACTTTTTTTCTGAATAGGCTACCCGTCAACAAAGGTAAAAACCAAATATATATATATATATATATATATATACATATATATATATATATATATATATATATATATATATATATATATATATATATATATATATATATATATATATATATATATATATATATATATATATATATATATATATATATATATATATATATATATATATATATATATATATATATATATATATATATATATATATATATATATATATATATATACATATATATATATATATATATATATATATATATATATATATATATATATATATATATATATATATATATATATATATATATATATATATATATATATATATATATATATATATATATATATATATATATATATATATATATATATATATATATATATATATATATATATACTGTATGTATATACATATATATATATATATATATATATATATATATATATATATATATATATATATATATATATATATATATATATATATATATATATATTGTTTTTACCTCTGTTGGGGGGTAGCCTATTCAGAAAAAGTAGGCCATCATATTCTATATATGTTATTTGTTCTTAGTACATATATTGAGGTTTTTTTTCTTACAATATATATATAGCCTGCTACTGCATTATACATATACGTTACGTTATTAGCGTATATATCATACGAAAACATACTGTTTATGTGCCTTGTTTTGATGTCCAAATGCCTTGAAATTAATAAATTATTAAACGTATTTTTTTAAATTTGTGATCTCATGATTTTATGGTATATTCCCATGTACTTTCTCTGGAACCTTTTAGATAAAGTGGGCAGATGCTGTTTATCACAAATTATTCATGTGTTTGCCTGGTATTCATAGCACTACTGTTGCTGGAACTTATAGCACATTATATATATATATATATATATATATATATATATATATATATATATATATATATATATATATATATATATATATATATATATATATATATATATATATATATATATATATATATATATATATATATATATATATATATATATATATATATATATATATATATATATATATATATATATATATATATATATATATATATATATATATATATATATATATATATATATATATATATATATATATATATATATATATATATATATATATATATATATATATATATATATATATATATATATATATATATATATATATATATATATATATATATATATATATATATATATATATATATATATATATATATATATATATATATATATATATATGTATATATATATATATATATATATATATATATATATATATATATATATATATATATATACATATATATATATATATATATATATATATATATATATATATATATATATATATATATATATATATATATATATATAAATATATATATATATATATATATATATATATATATATATATATATATATATATATATATATATATATCTTTCTCTCTCATGTTTGCATCCTTATAAGGGTGTATGCATGGATTAGTGTACACAGGTTGTTATACACAAATGCTGATGGATTAGCTGGTAAGGCAGTAGAATTAAAAGATAGGATTCACAACAGTAAGGCAGATATAGTAGCAATTACAGAGACTAAGTTGAGTGAGGACATAAACAGTGTCACAGCTTTTCCTAAGGGTTTCAGAATACTAAGGGTTGAAAGATCTGAGAGGACTGGTGGAGGGATAGCACTGCTCATAAGTGAAAGGATTCAAGTCAAAGAAATAAACTTGGCTATAGAAAGTGAGTTCAAGGAATTTCTTGTTGCTCGCATAAATACTGGGTCAGAGAGCATTATAATAACTGTTGTATACAACCCACCAAGGAACCAAAATACGCTTGAAGTTTATGAGGAAAGTCATATAGGTACTATTGAAGTCATAAACTCAGTTGTTAACATGGCACGGGAAAAAAAATGTAGGATTTTGATTATGGGAGACTTTAATCATAAAGAGATAGATTGGATAAATCTTGACCCACACAGTGGTGAGGACTCATTCGGGGCAAGATTCCTAGATTGCGTACAAGGGAATTTCCTACACCAACATGTAATGGAACCAACAAGGGCCAGGGGTGGGGATGAGCCATCACTACTTGATCTAGTGTTCACAGATAATGTGTTGGATATTGAAAAAATTGAGTATGAACCACCAATTGGAAAGAGTGACCACTGTGTGTTGTTGATGGAGTATATCATTGAAGATATTCTTCCTGAGAGTAGAGGCACTGAGGACATGAGGAGGAACTATCCGAAAGGAGATTACATCAAAATGAATGAGCTTTTTGCAGTTATTGACTGGAGAACCTTATTTTACAACAAATCTGTACAAGAAATGTATGACATCTTTTGTGAGAAATATGGGAAGATAGTAGATTGCTGCATACCTGTCACCAAAGTAGGTGTAATTCATGCCAGAGAGAAATGGTTCGATAATGGGTGTAAAAGAGCTAAGGAGTGGAGAGACAAATGCTGGAAAAGGTATAGGAGGAGAAAAAAGATAAATGTCTGGCAAACCTACAAAAGAGCAAGAAATGACTACCTAAGTAAAAAGAGAGAGGCAGAGAGAGATTATGAGAGGGACATCACCAGGAAGGCTAAGGAAAATCCCAAGCTTTTCCACAGCTTTATCAGAGGAAAACTGAAGGTAAAAGAACAGGTTTTAAGGCTAAAGAGAGCGGATGGAAGCATCACTGAGACGGATGAAGAGATCTGCAAAGAATTGAACAAGGAGTTTCAGTCAGTATTTACAGTAGAAAATACCCCACCCCCTCAGATTGCGGTGATAGAAGCTCAAGGGCCGGTATTAGAGAACATCAACCTTACAGCTACAGAGGTATGCAAAGCGCTGATGGATTTAGATGTTCATAAAGCTACAGGTCCCGATGACATATCCCCTCATGTCCTTAAAAAATGCGCAAACACAATATCAGTGGCACTAAGTATCATATTTAAGGAGTCACTGGAGTCGGGGGAGATTCCAAGATGCTGGAAACAAGCAAATGTGAT
The DNA here is from genome assembly GCA_037179515.1 of Halocaridina rubra. Classification (NCBI taxonomy): domain Eukaryota; kingdom Metazoa; phylum Arthropoda; class Malacostraca; order Decapoda; family Atyidae; genus Halocaridina; species Halocaridina rubra. Next base: position 48,704 of record JAXCGZ010010012.1, read on the forward strand.
ACCTATCTTCAAAAAGGGAAGGAGGGATACGGCTCTGAATTATAGACCTGTTTCCTTGACCAGCATAGTTTGCAAAGTTATGGAGAAACTACTAAGGAAACATATCTCTCTTCACTTGGAATCCTTCAACTTTTTGTCAGTGAGGCAACATGGCTTCAGAGAAGGTAGATCAACAGTAACAAACTTATTAGAATTTTATGATGAGGTAAGCCAAATCTTACAGGAAAGAGAGGGCTGGGCAGATTGCATATTCCTAGACTTCCAGAAAGCGTTTGACACTGTTCCACATGGGAGACTTATTAGGAAGCTGTAATCAATGGCTAGAATAGGTGGAAATGTTTTGGAATGGATAAAAACTTACTTAGAAGGAAGGGAACAGAGGGTTAGAGTAAGACACTCAGTGTCTGAATGGAGAAGAGTTAGTAGTGGAGTTCCACAGGGTTCAGTTTTAGGGCCACTTTTGTTCCTTGTATATGTAAATGACCTACCAGAGTGTGTAAATTCATTCATGAATATGTTTGCAGATGATGCAAAGATTGTGAAGAAAGTAAAAAAACGAGAACAATGGTAGAGAACTTCAGGAGGATCTAAATAATCTGCATGAGTGGTCAGAAAAGTGGCTAATGAAATTCAATACTTCAAAATGTAAGGTAATGAGAATGGGTACAAGTGCAAGAAGGCCCAAGCTTGACTACTCGGTGGCTGGAGTACAACTTCAAGAGACAGAAAATGAGAGAGATATAGGAGTAAACATACTGGCAGATTTGTCTCCAGAAATACATATAAATGGCATAGTAAGGGCAGCATAAGCATTCTTATCAAATGTAAGGGTAGCCTTCAGGCACATGGACAAGGAAATGTTCAGAAATATTTATGTAACCTATGTGAGGCCAAAACTGGAATATGCAGCCCCCTTTTGGAATCCGCACTAGAAAAAGCACATAGCTAAGCTTGAAAAAGTTCAAAGACATGCCACGAAACTGGTGCCAGAAATACGCAATCTCAGTTATGATGAGAGGCTGAGGGAATTAGACTTACCATCACTCGAAGCTAGAAGAGTGAGGGGGGATATGGTGACAGTCTTTAAATTCCTTCGTGGTTATGATAGAGTGGATAGGGATCGATATTTTGATATGGCTGGCTCTAGAACTAGAGGTCATAGTTTGAAGCTTCGTAAGAAAACTTCTTCGCAGGATGTAAGGAAATACTTTTTCAGTGTAAGAGTAGTTGATAATTGGAATTGGCTAAGCGAGGAGGTAGTTAATGCTATCTCAATCCATAGTTTTAAGGACAGGTATGATAAGTATCACTAAGTATAAAATGGAACCGATGAGGAGACGGGAAGATACGAGCTTTGGGCTCTTTCCCGTAAACACAATTAGGTAATCACAATTAGGTAATCACAGGTATATCGCTTAGAATACCCTGCAATAGAGTGTTTTTTATTTAGGATGCACCCCTAAATAAGGGTAGTGTAAGTATATGTTATACTTTTGATATGGGTTATATTGTAAATGGTATATTGTTTTTTTTACATGCCCCAATAGGGTGTGCTAAAATGACCACTAAAAATACCCTGTAACTACCCTGATAATGCCCATAATTTTTCACAGTGTATGTGAATTTTCCTTTAAAGGTATATTAAAGGTATGTCTGTGTCTTTGTGTGACTTTTCCTTGATATTCAAAAAACATACTATGATATTGAGACAAAGCTACATTTTACCAATTATTTACAAACCTAATTTTAATATAAACATTATACACCTCACAGAAGCGGTGTGTAAATAAAAAAAAATATCTGTAAAATGTATATTTAATTACTAATAGCATTGATCAGTAATTATTAAAGTATCCAGACATATGACAACTTTATGTGTGTGTCATTTTGTGAGTGTCTGTGAGTGTGTGTGAACGTGTGTGTGTGATTTCTTGCATACTTAGCAAACAACTTCTTCCTATTGTAAATATAAAGTGAATTCAGTTTTATTTTCTGCTCAAAAGTTCGAAGTTTATTTTTCCTCGTATCCAGTTAATTCAAAAATCTTTTGCGCCGATGTCATTAACATTGTTAATGGGTTGGAATTTTAAACTGGGAGAGCGGATGCGATGGACCTCGCTCGTTGCTAGGCTGCGGAATATTCAGTGTGGCATGTGCAGGTTGTTGGTGTTAACACCGGGAGAATTAAAGTCCTCTGGACTAGTAACTTTCTGAATTATGTTAAAGGAAAATTTCAGGTGTTGGAAGTGTCTCTCTCACTCTCAACCTCTATTAAGGAATTTGATATAATAAGCAAATGTTGAATAGTAATTGTATCAGTTCATAGTAATACTTCAAGAAAAATTTTAATATATTTCTAGGCCAAAGTACTTTTTTTTTCTGTCTTGCTTCGCCCTTTAAAGGACTCTGACAACTGAAATATGCAATTCTTGTGTGATGGTATGAATCTATATTAATAATGATTTACACAGTATTATATTTTAGGACTGATGTTTTTAAGAGCGTTTGATAAAATGATTGTGTCTTTATTGCAGTCACCCCATTTTAAGGGCTTGGATACTAGGAATAGGCAATTGTCTTATGTCATGATATGAATTTATAATGATACTCAATAAAATTATATTTTAGGATTTGTTGGCGGTGTCTTTATCACTCACCTCATTTTAAGTGTTTTAATATAGTGAATATGCATATTTGCATAATGATTGTTTGAGTTAATAGTGATGCTATACAAAAAAATCATGAAAAATCTATTTGGTTAAAGAACAATTTTGATACTGTAATTTAGACGGTGATTTATTAATTATTACATTATCATTTTCTTCCCAATTTTGAGAGGCCGCTGTATCTTAGTGGTAGAGTCCCCGAGTCGAGCATTGGCGAACTAACTCGGATTCATTAGGAATATCACCCAGCCTTAATTCCCTCATATCTCCAGCCTTTCTTTGTTCACCCCCATTCGAATGGGGACTCACTGTGATGCACAAAACCACACAAATGGGACGTTGATAGTATGGATTTGCAAGTCCTTCATGTAATAATTAGGAGTTTATACTCATAGTTTACACAGAATTGTGAAGGTATTTTGCTTACAGTTCCTTATAATGAGTGAAGTATCGAGACATTGATTTGTTATTTGATGCCATATAATTTTCAACTCTTTTAAGGGAAGCTAATACTTAAATTAAGCAAATAATTGTGTGATGTTAAGATTGTCATTTAAGACGAATTATGAAGGACTTTTAAGTAAATGTGTCACTTAGAACTGAAATTGAAATATAAAAATGCTGAATTATATATGCGATTAACAGTATGGTTATGTGAGTATAGATAGTTGAATGGTCACTGATGTTATTTCATCATACTAATACACATACACCTAAATACACACATATGTAATATCTAATGTCTCTCTTCTAAATCTACAGGAGCCTATGTAGTTATATTATATCTATTATTTTGAGAGAGAGGAGAGAGAGAGAGAGAGAGAGAGAGAGAGAGAGAGAGAGAGAGAGAGAGAGAGAGAGAGAGAGAGAGAGAGAGAGAGAGAGAGAATGTCTAGTATTGCAAGTGTTTATTCGTAATCATACAATTCCTGTATTTGGTGCTGTCACGGATATTTGCAAATGCATATCTGAGCATTTGAAGTAAACAGAACAGCCTTATATAACAACTCTTTACAAATTCGTACCAATGTTGTATATCTGTAAAAAATAAAAGAACGAAAGAAAGAGAGAGAGAGAGAGAGAGAGAGAGAGAGAGAGAGAGAGAGAGAGAGAGAGAGAGAGAGAGAGAGAGAGAGAGAGAGAGAGAGAGAGAGAGAGAGAGAGAGAGAGAGAGAGAAGGATATAACATATGAGCACCAACTTTTGCATCATGCATATCATTCCTGCGTATGTACTTTCACATCGCATTTCATCAGCTTTCCCAGAAATCTTTCATTCATTGGAGTATCAGTAAATTGGGACTAAAGATATTACCTCTAATTGCAAAACTTTCCTCCGCTTGACAAACTTTTTATCAATTTCGAATTTATAGATTGGGGGGGGGGGCTTGGTTTCCCTAAACATTCTGCAGAACTGCATTCAGTTCCTCTCATTTTATGTTGTTGTTGTTTTGTTTTCACCTAAATTAATGTCGCGCGTCTCAGATTGGCCGAAATGTTAATTAGTATTGCTGATTCATCAGTACTATATTTCAAAATTTCTTTTACAATATTTTATCTGCATCGTCAGTAACGCTGTTTTATATATTCATCGCAGCTAACATGTTTCATATTTTTTAAGTTATTTGAAGATCATCAACTCTGTACTCAGGACATATCTTTTGGGAAAATGTTTACATTCAGAATATGTGCATAAAATTTAGGCCATTGTAAATTATACCCTGCACATGTTTCTGGAATGTTTTACCATTAATGCTGTTCCATATGACCTCAAGAGAGATAAATGTTTGAAGATACAATAATTTACCCGGGTATGCCAGATGCTTGGCATTTTGCAAGATCGTAGTTGAAAGCACCAGAAATTAAAACTAGAACTTAATTCTTTTTAGATATAATATTCATAGCCTCACCGGTAAATTTATAGTTTTGAAAGGATTATAAAAAGATCGTTAAGCTATTTTTTTATTTCTGAATATTTAAAGACTTTTCCTCTACCTTTTCTTTACATCCTTCATCTGCTACTCGTAATTAGTCTGATACCACTCTTTCTTCTACTCTCAACTCCGATTTGCAAAGGGCATCTGAGTGGGGCACCTAAAATATAGTTAAATTTAATGCTTCCAATACAGTTTCTGGCTATCGCTTTATCTTCTCCTCCTGATAGCCCTATTGTCTTCGAGACTAACGACATTTACCCTCTTAATTCTATTAACATATCAGGAATCAAGATAGCCTCTAGTCTTGTCTTGGAGGAATCACATAAACCAAACTTCTAAGTCTTCATCTAAAGAATTGAGGGTTCTGTTTTGTTTCCGTCATAACTTTTCTTTTTTTTAGTAACATAAAGGTCTTTCCCGTCCCCGGTTAGAATACTGCTCGCTCAGCTGGGGTACTTCTTCATATCCTAATCTCATTGAAAGGGTTGAATATAAGGCAGTCAGGCTCACTAATGACCCTTCTCTAAATTTTAATCTGGATTTTCTTTCTCGTTCGTCGGAAGGCATCATCCCTTTATCTTTTCTGTCGCTACTACTTCCATCGTTGCTCTGATAAGTTGGCGAATTGCATCCCTCCCTCATTGCCGAGGCCGCATAACACTCTACAAGTGCCCTTGTCTCACAAATATTGTGTTGAGATTGGTTGGTGCAGGACTGCTTCTTCCCATCCACCTCAAGACTCTGGAACTCTCTTCCTCCTTCTGTATTTTCTAATTCCTTCAAAAAAACGGATCTATCGTAATCTCAGAACCTAATCCTGCTATATTTCTATGTCCTCAGTACTTCGACTATTCTTCCACCCGTCCTTTTTCTATCGTGTATCATCACCTCATCTCTGCCCTGTCTTAATTCATTTACTTTTTCTTTGTCTTAATGATTCCTTAGTGCTCAGGCCTTTATTGATGAGGGCAATTTTCTTGCCGTTCCCGGTGTCACACTCAGAGAAAAAAAAATCTGAAAAGAAACATCGGTTTGATGACATCCTTTCTGGAAAGCATGACTATATTTCATATAGAACTCCGCATGTAAATAAGTAATTGGAGAATAACTGGAAGTAAGAATATATGGATGGACATTAAATGGATGGACAAGTAGACGAATAGATAGTTAAATAGAGAGAGAACAAGAGGGTTAGAGACAGAGTGAAAAGGAAAGCCAAATGAGAAAAAAAGGGAAAATATTCTAAAACATTCTTACTTTCACTACAAATTGTACATTTTCTACCTAGTTTGGTATGTAGAATTTCTTAAGAATTTAGACATTTCGAAATAACGATAAGATAAATTCTGAAAAACCTAAAAGGCATGTAAGCCTAAATGATATACACATTTTATAGTCTAAAGGTAATATGTTTTTATTGCTTAATGATGTTTATCTTTATTACATCAGAAGCACATATTTTATTTTCTAAAGAAATAGATAATTGTATTGTCTAAAGAAATATGCTTTTCATTGTGCAAAGATATACACACTTTTGTCATAAAAAATACAAATAATTGTTATTGTATAAAAGTACACATTGTTACTGCTTAAAGAAATTCGCATTTTTATTGTCTACAGGAAATATACATTTTTATTGAATAGATAAATACACATTATATTGTTGTCTAAGTGAAATACATGTTC
>JAXCGZ010010013.1:15000-45000 GCA_037179515.1 Halocaridina rubra
TATATATATATATATATATATATATATATATATATATATATATATGTAAATATATATATATATATATATATATATATATATATATATATATATATATATATATATATATATATATATATATATATATATATATATATATATATATATATATATATATATATATATATATATATATATATATATATATATATATATATATATATATATATATATATATATATATATATATATATATATATATATATATATATATATATATATATATATATATATATGGGATACTTGTGAAAGTATAAATAAATGCACTAATATCATGGTAAACAATAAGAAATGCACTAATATCATGCTAAAACAATAAGAAATGCGGCAAGCGGAGCAGGAAAACTGAACGCCCAGGACTGGGTTGTCAGAAATGAGACCATGCATGCGCGCGCTGTCTTTTCGTACTGCGCTGCCAGACGTATAATCGAATTTTGAAATTTTTATCGGTTCCAGACCCGGAGGACTGCGTACGCCGGGTAGGATCGAACCTCTGGATCGTACGAGGGCGTACACCTTCTCCTACGCCCGCGTACTATCAAGAAGATCGATCTTACCCGTCGTACGCAGTCTTCTACGACTGATTTGGTCTTCCGAATTACGGAGATTATTGGGTGCAGCAGCCAATTATCGTAGGCCCTCCACGACGGTTCAGGACCCCCTCGATTTTTTTAAACTACGCAGGACCGTTAGGATTCCGTCGTACGCGGACGAAAAATTACACCCAATTATCGTAATGACGCCATTGCTGCCGGGAGGATTCCGTCTTTAGACGGTTTAAAGAGTCGGGTCGGGAATTTTGGCTATGTGTGACGCCAGCATAAGACTACGCGAGTCTTAGAGCAAGCCCAATGGTTATTTATTTCTTCACACATGAACCGTTACCCCCTGATTGTCCCAATTTAAGTTTTGTATTGCAGTGTCAGATGCCATACATGAAGACTAACGGTTAGGAGCTTTTACCTTCATATAAGATACATTCCTCACATCCTAAAACAAATCATAAAGTTTGAAGTAAAAATTTTTCATGAAATGCGACACACGTGTTTAACTGAAAGGACACACAAGAGATATATAATACTTACGGTATACAAAGAATACAAGCACTAAGACACTAGGGCTCGTGCCCCCAAAATGAAGTTTACAAAATATTTTAAATTTTCAAAATTTGAAAATAATTTGAAAAAATTTTGTATGAGTTGAATAAAATGCAATTTAAAATATCACTGTATCTTCTACCATAAGGCTAGATTGACGAAGTACTATGAAAAATAATATCTTTGATCATATGAAATCTCAAGCATATTTTCATAGAAAACTAAATAAAGAAACACTGACATGCATCAGTTCATTCAAAGCACTATGATGTGACAAGAAATACCTAGGCTTTTATACACCAATAAGGTAAACATTTCTGAATTATCAAATGGGTAAGAACTAGTTGCAAGTGAATAATGAAATGAGTGCACTTTAAAACTAAACCGTGGTGCTTTAGTATTGATACGCTTTAGTGTACGACAGTGTTGCCACTCCTAGTATTTTCCTACTAGATCTAGTATTTTTGGATTCGATCCAGCAGTCTAGTAGTTTTTTCTTTAAAATTAGACAAATCTAGTAGTATTTCATTACAGAGACAGGATCTCTCTCTCTCTCTCTCTCTCTCTCTCTCTCTCTCTCTCTCTCTCTCTCTCTCTCTCTCTCTCTCTCTCTCTCTTAGGATAAGCGTAGGGGACCCTTACCCTTCTCCTATCCCCTCAACCCTCCTGTTCAAGCAACCGTTTGCATTACTCGTGCGTTGTATGGTGATAGGGTACTTGTTTACTTCTCGTTTGTTTCCTATATAACTGCGGGCAACTCACGCAACTCCCTCTCACACCAATCCATCTTTTCCCAGAATGATTCGTCCATGGCACCTTTTTCTCTGATTAAATATTCATAAATCAGTCAACATCGAGTGTATTTTTTCTTTTGTATCTATTTACTGGTAGTTGGTTAAACTATCTGGTTATAAGGTAAGGCATTTTCAGTTTACTATACACTGAGTTATCGTGTATCTGAACCAAAATATATGAGGGTGATATTAGGCTGAGCATTAATCGTAGAGTGAGAATATGAGCGATATAGGAGTGATTTGCACTGACTTCTTGCCTGGGGCCTCAGTTTGATTAAGATTGTGGTTAATTAAACAAAGGGATCTGAAATCAGGTGACAATGAGTGATTCGGAGAATCCTAGTGCAAGCTATAGTGGAGATTATACTCCACCAAAAAAAAAGAAAAAAAAAAGATGTGGTACAGCCAGTCATTTAATAGCGAGTGGCTAACTGATCCTGAGTTTAAAAACTGGATCAAGGCAGATCCTAAAGATAAAAATGTTGTAGTTTGTGCAGTATGTGATTGCAAGCTAAAGAATCCAAACAAAGGTGGTTTAATAAGCCACAGAGGTACATCAAAGCATATAAAAAACTATAAATCAAAGAAAAATAGTGTGACTATTATGCAGTTCATGAAGAAACCAAAAGAAGATCCGAACAATAAAGTTCACAATGCAGAATTATTATTGTCTGTATTTAGGACAGAACATCGGATGGCATTTTCCCAGGCAGACCATTTGATTGATGTAATGAAAAGGGTGTTTCCATGCTGTGAGACTGAAGAAAATTACTAAGAAAAAAACAAAAGCTTTATATATTTTGCAATATGGAGTATCATGGGAAGAACGAGAAGAAGTTGCAGAGATGTGCAAGAAAAACAAGTTTTCCTTAATGATAGACGAAAGCACAGACATTTCAGTGTCACAAATACTTGCTGTCATGGTACGATACTACGACAAGAACATGTTGAAAATTACGGATGCCTTGTTAGACATTTTGGAAGTTGAAGATGCCAGTGCAGAGGGTTTGTACAAAGCTGTGAAAAAATTGTTTCAAAGTAAAAACATACCACTTACAAACATAATTGGTTTTGCCAGTGATAATTGTTCTACTATGATGGGTGCACGTAGTGGTTTTCAGGCACATTTGAAGGGAGATATATATATATATATATATATATATATATATATATATATATATATATATATATATATATATATATATATATATATATATATATATATATATATATATATATATATATAAAGCTTGGTGGAAGATGTGAAGCTCTGATGTTGAAAGAGCCACTAGGGGAAAGTAAAATAAGGTTCCTGCAGATTGCCAAAAGTTTTTAGTTGAACTGTGTGTGCAAATAAGAAAGAGATTTCCCATGGAAGAAGATGGTGTCCTAGCACAACATTCGGTTATTGATCCAAAAAGTTGCTCTCTCTCCACAACGAAAAGTTAAGTCTATTGCACAGTTGGCTGTTCATTTTACCGACACTTGTGAAAGAGCCAGATCTTGATGACTTGCAAGAACAGTGGGAAGATTTGTTGCATTGCAAGGCAAGCCTTCAAAATCTGAGCCTGTCACCAACGACCTTTTGGCAAGAACTATTTGAAGTAAAGGATGGAAGAGGAGAAGCAAAATTTTCTACCCTTGCAGAATTCATGAGACATTTATTGGTCTTGCCACTTTCATCCGCTGCAGATGAGCGGATGTTTTCAAAGATCAACATCATCAAAACCAAGCATTCAAACCGGCTGTTAACTCAAACTGTTGCAAACAGAATGTTTGCAAAGCTAGCAGTTGCAAGACAAGGAGGATCTTGCTGCAGTTGGAACCCATCAGATTCTCTCCTTAATGACTTGAAAATGGAAAGTGTCATCAGCGCTATATGGCAAATTACTCCAAGTCAGAAGTGGCAACTATATACCCTGAAGAAGAGGAAGGAGCAGTAGAAGACCTTCCACCTCAAGTCGTTATGTAGATCCCAAAGGTAAGAAAATTACAGTACATATTTTAAGGCTTTATTTGGGGAGAAATGTTTACGTACTTAAAAAATTAATCTATTATTTTTTAGATAAGTCTAGTGGGATTTGGAGGAACAATCTAGTTTTTTCCCAAATTATTGAGTGGCAACACTGGTGTACGAGTATTATGCACTAAATTTTAACTATGTCTATTACTATGATTATGAAAATGCAGAACATTTGTTTTTATAATGGTATTGCTTAGTCAAGGCTTGTACCAGTGATCAAATTATTAAATTTTATTTCCCTTTTTGTGAAAACTTGGGACAAAAGGTTTTTATTCTTGGGGTAGCTGTTTAGTGTTGTGTTTTTTGGTCATAGGCTTGATTTGTCATCTGCCTTTAAGAAGCCACCCGTTTCTTATTTCTATGTTACATAGCTGAAAAGATCGAGCAAATAGGAAATTTTGGCATATTGTGCCAAATAAAATCTATGATGCATCATGATGCATTATTTGCTTACTATTCTTGCTGGTAAATTATGCAGTTAGGTCACCAGAGCTGAAGATACTGTTGCATCTAAAAGCATTGCAATCAGAGCATATAGTCTAAGCATCGACAATATCAGCTATAGAAATACTAATACTATTATCTGCAGTTTACGTAGCTAAAGATTACGTAATATAGATTACCTATTTTGTAATTGGCAGTTAACAACCAAAACATATTATTAAAAGCATACTAGGCTTATCACACAAGTAAAATCTTTCTACCGCCACTGTAATAAAAAAAAAAATCCCGCTTTGTTTTGTTCGTACATATGAAAATAGAAAAATAAAAAATAAAGAGTTGGGAAAGAAGGAGGAAATAGAATGCACTCTGGTCAGTTGCAGTTAATCTTTATAATTTTTTTTCGATAATTCATCAACGCAATGGATGTGAGAGGTTTCTTATAATACTTCAATGATAGCCCTTGCTAATACGGTATTCCGAAAAAATTTCACCAGTCTCAATTTATTCAACTCGTTACATCCATTCGATTTCAATGTATATGAAATATTGTCCTAGAGTAAATCGCCAAAGAAGTTCAATTTTGTATTATTCCAGTTGCTTGAAACTAACTATTTTTCATGAACTGAGAATGATCGTGCAACCAATCCCGAAAACGTAGGCCGTTGCTCTGGATGCCAACATATTTCCGAATCGGTAAAACTGCCGTTGTTTATCCACATTTCAAGGTTATACTTTCATGTTTAAAGAAATAATAATGTTGGTCAAAATAATAACCTGTGTCCTCGAAAATGCGTTCATTAATGAGAATTGTTGGTGATGAAATCGGTATCGTGAATACTTTCCTGATCAGTGCTCAAAGGCAAAAGACAGTGATGAGTCATAATCAAACTATCGAATCATAGTCTTCCAGTGCCATATCGTCTTCGTCTGCTCATTGTCAGAGAAGGCGGAGGTCACCAATGTGTACTGACCGGTTTATGGTGTGTATGAAACAATGGAGAATGTAAAGGCGTTTTGAATGCAATTGGTAAATTTCTCTTATCTTCCACCCCTCTCTGTGTAAAGTTATTCATGGTGGGGGTCACTAAGGACCCGAATGGAGAAGAAAAGGTACGATAAGTCTTTGAAAACCACGACACCACTAACTCTTACCACTGTCACCAATGTATGTCTACATCCTGAACATCTAAAAGTTTTCATAGGAGGCGTGATGGATTTATTTATAACAATAAGAAGATAATATAAGGTTTGTATACAGTGTGTTACATAATCTTTTATTACGTTAAAGTCTTATTGAAACAAAGAAAACCTATTACACCCTCCATAATGTATTTAGTGTGAAAGCCTCGTACGTTTTGCAGTGCCTGAAATCTTGAGGGGTATGATTTGGGTAGCGACTCAAATAAATCAGTGTAACTCAAGATCCTCCAAAGCATTTTGTTTATGTCTCACAAGCTTGTCTTTTGGATACCTATTAACGTCAAGTTCTTGGAGTACTTCAGTCTCCAGTTTGTTTTCCATGATTGCTCCAGTGTGGTTTGTGGCACTGGGAGCCATTGAAGTTCCAGTCCATTAAATTTTGACCAAAAATTTAATCCAAGAGTCCTTCATCAGATTTTACGTCTCATTTGCGCGAAAGCATAGGGAACTATTGTGAAGAAAACACACATTGTCGGGTTCAAGCACGTTTCCTGACTCCTTCAAAATCAACATCACGTTTTCCTCAAAAATCTTTCCCCATATAAGTAACCTTCCTCCCAAGTTTGTCCTTCATCCTTGATTATCCACAAGAGTCTTCACAGTGACTCAGAAATATCCCAGTTTAACTTAGAATCCAACACACTTCATGGTATCATTCATAGTTTTTAAATCTTCCACATTCATTGCCCAGATTCTGTCGTTTTGAATATTAGGACGCCGAACGATCCTGTTGAAGACTTTGTTACTTAAGCAGAGGTGAAGAAATTGTTCCTCCTACCATTGAGAAAAAAGTTATAAATATCAAAATTAGTTATCAGCAATTAGACTACTGCAGATTTCATGGACTTTTAAATCTCGTGTAGGGCCTTCATCTCTTCTTGCAAGTAGTACTGAGCACTCAACTGATTATTCAATCTGCTCTCGGAACTCATTGATCTCCTATGGAAATTTGCATTGCTTCTTTGTCACTTTCTGCACGATTCTGCAATGATGTTTTTGCTTTCCGGTGAGTTTTTTCTGGAGCACCGGAACCATAGGTCGTGTTGATGTTGTCATGTCCATTTCCCAATTGTTACTAACCCAACGTTCACTTCGGCCCTGTTTCTTGGAAATCTACTCCCAAGAATTGAAGGTAGCCACAGTTTTTATGGCTTCTTGGTAGTCATATGCCTGGATTTGTTCAACTACTCGAATAGCTTCAAGTGTTTCCAACTATGAAAGCCATAAGGGCATGTCAATCTATTTTTGTAAAACAATGGAGAGCAAAGTTAGATGATATAAAAACTGCACAGTGCACGGCTTTTTCCTAGCTTTATAGCAAAAGTTTATGTACCAACCTGTAAAGCAGGAGAGAATGTCCCATGACTGACTAAGGCGAATGCTAAGCTTAGAGACCAAAATTATATGTTATACAGAATATTTGAAAAGCTTGGAGGAATATCCTGGTCCCACAGAAAAATTCTTCTTCTTCTTCATATACATCTTTTCCCACTTTTATGTGGGGTCAATGTTTCTGGCCAGTTTTCTCCATTTGTTTCTGTCCCATACCTTATCACCCAACAAACCTTTAGACCTCAGGTCGTCATTGATGCAATCCATCCACCTACGCTTTGGTCTCCCTCTCCTTCTCCTACTCTGTAAATCCATTTCCATCACCCTCCTCGTAATATACTGTTCATCCCTCCTAACGGCATGACCATACCATCTTAGTCTGCTTTCTTGTATCTTATCTGGTATTTCTCTAACTTTTGAGGTACCTCTAATTACCTCGATTCTGATCTTATCGCTTCTTGTCTCCCCACACATCCATCTCAACATCCTCATCTCTACCACATCTAGTTTTTTCTCTTGTGTCTTCTTTATTGCCCATGTCTCTGCTCCATACATCATCACAAGTCTCACAACTGTCTTATGCACTTTACCCCTCAACTTAATCCCTATTCTCCTGTCGCACAGCACCCCAGACACTTTCTTCCAGTTATTCCATCCCGCTTGTATTCTGTGGGTTATTTCTGACACTAGGTCACCATCCTCTGCTACTGTTGATCCCAAATACTTGAACTTTTCAACTCTTTTTAACACCTTCCCTCCAAATTGACCTCCCCATCCTCATCATCTCTCAACCTCAAGTACTCTGTCTTCTTCCTGCTGATTTTCAGTCCTCTATCCTCCATCACTCTTTTCCACTTCTCGAACTTCTCCTCCACTACTTCTCGTCTGTTGCTAAACAGTACAATGTCATCTGCAAAGAGCATACACCATGGAGACTAATCTCTAATACCCTGAGTTACTACATCCAAGACCAGATCAAATAGATATGGACTCAAAGCAGACCCTTGATGAAGACCAACATTTACTGAGAGACTTTTCGTCAAGCCCAAACTGCTCTTAACATTTGCTTCTGCCCTCTCATACATATCTTGGATGATTCTTACATATTTCTCTGGAACTCCCTTTTCTCTAATACACCTCCACACCTCTTGACGTGGTACTTGATCATACGCCTTTTCCAGGTCAATAAAGACCATATGCAGTCCCTTCTGTTTCTCCCTATGCTTTTCCGTCATTTGTCTCAAGGCAAATACGGCATCCACTGTCCCTCTTCCAGGCATGAGGTCAAACTGTTCATCCCCAGTTGTCATTACCTATCTGAGTCTCCTCTCTATGATCTTCTCCCATATCTTCATAGTATGACTTAACAACTTTATACCTCTATAGTTTCCACACTCCTGAATGTCTCCCTTCCCTTTATAGATTGGGATGGTTAGGCTTCCTCTCTACTCCTCTGGCATCTTTTCCTGACTAAAGATCTTTTGCATTAAGTCCCACAAGATATCTATGCCTTCCTCTCCAAAACTCTTCGATACCTCCACTGGCATATTATCAGGTCCTGCTGCCTTTCCATTTTTCGTTTTCCTTACTGCCCGCTCTACCTCTCTTCTAGCCACTGTTGTTGTAACTGCTTCATTTGGAAGTCCATCTTCAAATACTGCTCTTGGGTTCTCTTCATTTAATATTTCTTCAAAATAAGTTTCCCATCTGCTTTTTATTTCATCCTCTTCTGCTAGAACTACTCCATAGTTATCCTTTATTTGTCTTACTTGGGTCAAATCCTTGGTTGCAGCATCTCGGGCCTTGGCAATTTGCCACATTTCCTTCTCTCCTTCTGGTGTTTCCAGCTCTTCATAGTCTTCATTCAATTTCTATGCCTTTGCTTTTGCTACTGCTCTCCTTGCCTCCTTCTCTGCCTCTTCTTTATCCTGCTCCAGGCCTGATAAATCTGCCTTTTTCTTAGCTTCTTTCTTGTTTTTCACCCACTCTTGCACTTCCTCATTCAACCACAATGACTCTTTATCATTTGGGGGTTTCCTTCCTGATGACTTTCCAAGTACCTCCTCACCAACCCTCAAAATCACCTTAGTATTCTCTGTCCACCATTCTTGTACATCTTCATGCAATGTTATCGCTTCCAACACTCTTCCCTTAAACATAGCTCTCAGCTCTGCATCTTTCAATCTCCACCACTTTATCTTTGGGTCCATCCTCGGCTTCTTACTTTTCCTACATTTCCTGAGCCTGCAATCAATTACTACAATCCTATGTTGCACTGCTACACTCTCCCCATTTATTACTTTACAGTTGCTAATCTCCTTCAGATGGTCTCTCCTACACAACAATAAATCTATCTGGCTCTCCCTTCCACCATTACTGTATGTAATCAATCTGTTTTCCTTTTTCTCAAAGAATGTGTTGACCAATGCCAGATCAAATGCCACTGCAAAATCAATCATTCTCTCTCCCCTCTCATTTCTCTCGCCCACCCTCCAGCCCCCATGTACTCTACCTATCCCATCCCTCCCAATTCCCAATTGGCCATTCAGATCTCCTCCCAAAATAACCCTCTCCCTTTTAGGAATTGTTCTAAGCTCCTGATCCATCTCCTCCCAAAATGCTTCCTTCACCTCCGTTGTACAACCAGTTTGTGGGGCATATGCACATACCACATTGACTACCGTTTCTCCCAGTCCCAGCTTTAAACTCATAATTCTGTCACTCTTTCTATTTACACCAAGTAAGCTTTCCTTCAGGTCTTTGGATAGTATTATTCCTACACCATTCCTCCCTTCCTCATTTTCTCCACTATAGAACAATTTGCAACCCTCACCCAGTTCCCTCGCCTTATTTCCTTTCCACCTGGTCTCTTGCACACGCAGCACCCCAATTCTCCTCCTTTCCATCAGGTCCATCAATTCTCGCCCCTTCCCAGTCATCATCCCCACATTAAGAGTGCCCACCCGCAGCACAACCTCTGACACTCTCCCTCGAGCTTGCCTCTTTAACCCAGCCTGCCCATGACTGGGTAGCCCTTGCTGTCTTTCCGGAGGGGTCAGGCGAAGCCCCAACGCTTTGCCTAAGGGGAACGCCCTAGTATGGTGACTATTCTCGTTATCTGTACTGGCCATATTTTGGTTTTGGAATTTTTTTTAGGGCCGGATGCCCTTCCTGCCACCAACCCTCCCCATCTACCCGGGCTTGGGACCGACTCCAAGTTGAGGCTGGCTTGCCCCCCTCAGTGGCTGGGTTGGTCCCACAGAAAAATTAAGAGCTCTGTTTACTTTGCACTTAATTTCCACTTGTGTAATGTGTATTATTGGTATAAGAATAAAGAAATATTATGATTCTTCATGCTGAACAGAGAAATTTTGATAAATATGTAAGTGTTGATATTTATTGGAAGCAAACAAACATTTGTTGCATATGCATTCTACAAGTATATACATAATTAGAATAAAATCGTGATAATAATTACGTGCTCTTATCCACGAATAACTTGTTGAACCTCAGGGGAACAGAACCTGCTTCGCAGGACAACTTATACCGAATATGCTTGTACAGTAGATAAAAATCTGCATATCACAGTGAAGCAAGTACTTACAAGCGTTTCCCCTCCGTTTTTTTTTGTATTAAAACGTTACAGTTACACATGAATTTTTGGTTATTTACATAATCACGATGCAACCGTGATATTAGTAACATTTTAACCACGGACCCTTGGAGTGTTAGTAAAGTTGAAACCCATTAGTGATTTCGGCAATGAACTGTGAATACTGTAACCATAATTATGCAAAATAATTGATATAGATAGCCATATCTATCGGAAAAGAGTGTTTTTTGAGATATATCACCCGTATATATTTCAATTAAAACTTGTTTTATAAGAAAATCATGTATCAGGATCTAAATTAATAACTGGATTAACTCTACATTTACGTTTTGTAATTAGGAGCTCCACCTAAGCTAATTGTCTTAATCAAACAAAGTCTTATTTAATATCAGATGGTAATTTAATGCCTCAGCTTAATAATACCTATTGTTGTGCCTTGTATAAGTTTTTTTTTTTATTGTTAGGATGGGATAGGATAGGAGGGGAAAAAGGGAGGGGATTAAGGATATATGTAGGTGGATCATTCAAGGTATTTTTTTTTTTTACTTTCTTGTTTGATGTGTAGAGTGTTTGAATATAATTTTCTTTTTATTTATACAACTAATGCTAATTTTCAAGCATTATTAATTTTATAATGATATCGTGAATTATACACTTGAAAGAATATAATGTAGTTCGTAATGGAACTGTATGAGACATGTTTACAAAATCATATGCTTAATTTCTTTTAGTACATTATTATTAACATACTTTTACCTCTCAACAGCGTTAAACTCTTAGAAAAAGAAAATTGGGTTAATGCATAGCAAGCTTTTTGACAGAAATTTGAGAGTTCATTATTTTTAATATAATGCTGCATCTATTCTGCCTTTTAGTGAGCTATAATCTTTAAATTTAATCTTCGCCGAGAAATAATTAAAATTGTTGCGGTCGCTATTTAGTATTTATCTCTTGTTCCTAATGAACAGATTGGTTATGTAAAATGCTTAATTCTATTTACCTTATGTATATGTGTACGTGGATGAGCATGAAGAAAAGTTATCCTGTGATGGAAATGTGTGATAGTTATATGACATATTATGCTTTCAACACTGATATATGCATACGATATGTTATCACATTATATATATATATATATATATATATATATATATATATATATATATATATATATATATATATATATATATATATATATATATATATATATATATATATATATATATATATATATATATATATATATATATATATGACTTTTTCTTTTACGTGTTGTCTTTACTGACTAAAAAAAAAATATTGATTAACGTAACTTACCAAGAAATAAAATCTAAAGTGAATTTTTATTTCCAAAAATAGTGTTTTTACTTCATAGACTTTTCCAGGACCGTGTAAAATATTTCATTTCCTTCGAGCCTCCTAAATTGGGCGTGTGCCGGACGGCATTGCAAAGTGAGGAAGACGAAGGGAATTAAAATTGTATATTTATAAATAAAACTCACTGAAAAACATTTCAAAACCATTGCTTTTAATAAATGTGCTCATATCAAGAATTTAATTTCTCTTGATTTAAATAATGTTTTATATATATATATATATATATATATATATATATATATATATATATATATATATATATATATATATATATATATATATATATATATATATATATATATATATATATATATATATATATATATATATATATATATATATATATATATATATATATATATATGTATATATATATATATATATATATATATATATATATATATATATATATATATATATATATATATATATATATATATATATATATATATATATATATATATATATATATAAATATATGATCAAATAAACACTTTAACAGATGTGAAAACGTGAATCATATTTTGCCCCTGGCCCGGATTCAAAACCAAGACGCAATAATAATGCATCTTGACACAGTAATTATGCGTCTTAGGTTCGAATCCCGGCCTTTTGCAAACTATGTTCCACACACACACACACACACACACACACACACACACACACACACACACACACACACACACACACACACACACACACACACACACACACACACATGACAGAAGATCAGGGGATGGGGCCTCATTAAGATTGTTATACACAAATGCTGATGGATTAGCTGGTAAGGCAGTAGAATTAAAAGATAGGATTCACAACAGTAAGGCAGATATAGTAGCAATTACAGAGACTAAGTTGAGTGAGGACATAAACAGTGTCACAGTTTTTCCTAAGGGCTTCAGAATACTAAGGGTTGAAAGATGTGAGAGGACTGGTGGAGGGATAGCACTGCTCATAAGTGAGAGGATTCAAGTTGAAGAAATAAACTTGGCTATAGAAAGTGAGTTCAGGGAATTTCTTGTTGCTCGCATAAATACTGGGTCAGAGAGCATTATAATAACTGTTGTATACAACCCACCAAGGAACCAAAATAGGCTTGAAATTTATGAGGAAAGTCATATAGGTACTATTGAAGTCATAAACTCAGTTGTTAACATGGCACGGGAGAAAAAATGTAGGATTTTGATTATGGGAGACTTTAATCATAAAGAGATAGATTGGATAAATCTTGACCCACACAGTGGTGAGGACTCATTCGGGGCAAGATTCCTAGATTGCGTACAAGGGAATTTCCTACACCAACATGTAATGGAACCAACAAGAGCCAGGGGTGGGGATGAGCCATCACTACTTGATCTAGTGTTCACAGATAATGTGTTGGATATTGAAAATATTGAGTATGAACCACCAATTGGAAAGAGTGACCACTGTGTGTTGTTGATGGAGTATATCATTGAAGATATTCTTCCTGAGAGTAGAGGCACTGAGGACATGAGGAGGAACTATCGGAAAGGAAATTACATCAAAATGAATGAGCTTTTTGCAGTTATTGACTGGAGAACCTTATTTTACAACAAATCTGTACAAGAAATGTATGACATCTTTTGTGAGAAATATGGGAAGATAGTAGATTGCTGCATACCTGTCACCAAAGTAGGTGTAATTCATGCCAGAGAGAAATGGTTCGATAATGGGTGTAAAAGAGCTAAGGAGTGGAGAGACAAATGCTGGAAAAGGTATAGGAGGAGAAAAAACATAAATGCCTGGCAAACCTACAAAAGAGCAAGAAATGACTACCTAAGTAAAAGGAGAGAGGCAGAGAGAGATTATGAGAGGGACATCACCAGGAAGGCTAAAGAAAATCCCAAGCTTTTCCACAGCTTTATCAGAGGAAAACTGAAGGTAAAAGAACAGGTTTTAAGGCTAAAGAGAGCGGATGGAAGCATCACTGAGACGGACGAAGAGATCTGCAAAGAATTGAACAAGGAGTTTCAGTCAGTATTTACAGTAGAAAATACCCCACCCCCTCAGATTGCAGTGATAGAAGCTCAAGGGCCGGTATTAGAGAACATCAACCTTACAGCCACAGAGGTATGCAAAGCGCTGATGGATTTAGATGTTCATAAAGCTACAGGTCCTGATGACATATCCCCTCATGTGCTTCAAAAATGCGCAAACACAATATCAGTGGCACTAAGTATCATATTTAAGGAGTCACTGGAGTCGGGGGAGATTCCAAGATGCTGGAAACAAGCAAATGTGATACCTATCTTCAAAAAGGGAAGGAGGGATACGGCTCTGGACTATAGACCAGTTTCCTTGACCAGCATAGTTTGCAAAGTTATGGAGAAACTACTAAGGAAACATATCTCTCTTCACTTGGAATCCTTCAACTTTTTGTCAGTGAGGCAACATGGCTTCAGAGAAGGTAGATCAACAGTAACAAACTTATTAGAATTTTATGATGAGGTAAGCCAAATCTTACAGGAAAGAGAGGGCTGGGCAGATTGCATATTCCTAGACTTCCAGAAAGCGTTTGACACTGTTCCACATGGGAGACTTATTAGGAAGCTGCACTCAATGGCTAGAATAGGTGGAAATGTTTTGGAATGGATAAAAACTTACTTAGAAGGAAGGGAACAGAGGGTTAGAGTAAGACACTCAGTGTCTGAATGGAGAAGAGTTAGTAGTGGAGTTCCACAGGGTTCAGTTTTAGGGCCACTTTTGTTCCTTGTATATGTAAATGACCTACCAGAGTCTGTAAATTCATTCATGAATATGTTTGCAGATGATGCAAAGATTGTGAAGAAAGTAAAAAACGAGAACAATGGTAGAGAACTTCAGGAGGATCTAAATAATCTGCATGAGTGGTCAGAAAAGTGGCTAATGAAATTCAATACCTCAAAATGTAAGGTAATGAGAATGGGTACAAGTGCAAGAAGGCCCAAGCTTGACTACTCGGTGGCTGGAGTACAACTTCAAGAGACAGAAAATGAGAGAGATCTAGGAGTAAACATACTGGCAGATTTGTCTCCAGAAATACATATAAATGGCGTAGTAAGGGCAGCATATGCATTCTTATCAAATGTAAGGGTAGCCTTCAGGCACATGGACAAGGAAATGTTCAGAAATATTTATGTAACCTATGTGAGGCCAAAACTCGAATATGCAGCCCCCTTTTGGAATCCACACTTGAAAAAGCACATAGCTAAGCTTGAAAAAGTTCAAAGACATGCCACGAAACTGGTGCCAGAAATACGCAATCTCGGTTATGATGAGAGGCTGAGGGAATTAGACTTGCCATCACTCGAAGCTAGAAGAGTAAAGGGGGATATGGTGACAGTCTTTAAATTCCTTCATGGTTATGATAGAGTGGATAGGGATCGATATTTCGATATGGCTGGCTCTAGAACTAGAGGTCATAGTTTGAAGCTTCGTAAGAAAACTTCTTTGCAGGATGTAAGGAAATACTTTTTCAGTGTAAGAGTAGTTGATAATTGGAATTGGCTAAGCGAGGAGGTAGTTAATGCTATCTCAATCCATAGTTTTAAGGACAGGTACGATAAGTATCACTAAGTCTAAAATGGAACCGATCAGGAGACGGGAAGATACGAGCTTTGGGCTCTTTCCCGTAAACACAATTAGGTAATCACAATTAGGTAATCACATATATATATATATATATATATATATATATATATATATATATATATATATATATATATTATATATATATATATATATATATATATATATTAGAATTTCACATAATGAATATTTGTACATATTTATAATAAATTTTTCCTGTTCTCAATGCTAAATCCCGAATGCAATTGGAAGATGCAGAATGAATTGTCAATTTGATTTGCAAAGCACATCAATGCAATCATGACTTTATTCCACAAATCATTCTGTAGAGGTCCCTAAGGCCCCCAGGAATATGTTCCCGTCATTGTTATACATATCTAATCTCTCTCTCTCTCTCTCTCCTCTCTCTCTCTCTCTCTCTCTCTCTCTCTCTCTCTCTCTCTCTCTCTCTCTCTCTCTCTCTCTCTCTCTCTCTATATATATATATATATATATATATATATATATATATATATATATATATATATATATATATATATATATATATATATATATATATACACTCATTTTTTCGCACACCATTCTTGTATAAATCTCCCAGTGGCTCCATGTGATCTCTCTCTCTCTCTCTCTCTCTCTCTCTCTCTCTCTCTCTCTCTCTCTCTCTCTCTCTCTCTCTCTCTCTCTCTCATATATATATATATATATATATATATATATATATATATATATATATATATATATATATATATACATATCTCATTTTTGCTTCAACAACTTGATATGAAGATAATCAGCTTCTTGTAAAGAACAGTTGTTTTGATAATGAGGTGTTGTGTTAAAACGAGCCCACATTTTATAGATAGATAGATAGATAGATAAATAGATAGATAGAGAGATAGAGAGATAGAGAGATAGAGAGATAGATATATAGATAGATAGATAGATAGATAGATAGATAGATAGATAGATAGATAGACAGACAGATAGATAGATAGATAGATAGATAGATAGATAGATAGATAGATAGATAGATAGAGAGAGAGAGAGAGAGAGAGAGAGAGAGAGAGAGAGAGATAGAGAGAGAGAGAGAGAGAGAGAGAGAGAGAGAGAGAGAGAGAGAGAGAGAGAGAGAGGTACTGAAATTATTTATGTGTTCCAGAGGGGTGATTAAATAACATAAGCAAGTTTTGAAATAAATGCAATGTAAACAGCGGTTTACTATGTGTAGCTTCATGCCACAAATTAGTGGTTATGGCCATTGATGTAAACAGCGTGACCGAGAGTTTGACAGCAAAGTAATCCTTAGAATGAAATGGTGTAAACTTAAGAAAAAATGCTGAAGAGGTTATTCAAGAAAGAGTTGGCGGGTGTTGCCATTCTGATAGAAAGTGTTTCAAAAATTAGTTGGAAAACAACCAAATTATCCTTAGAATGGGTAAAGAAATGCTAGATTACTTACCTACCGGCAGAAAGGAAACGTAATGTTGGAATGAGGAAGTTTAGAATAATGCTAGAATAACTCAAATTTTCAAAGCATTACAAGAGAATGGAGAGCGTGGATGACAGACATATACACCAAAAAAAGTAGAAGGAACTACCGCATGAGGTGTTCGCAATGCTGAATGGGCAGCAAAAGACCTACAGGATTTCGAAAATGAAACATAAAAGATGTTTTTCAAGTTATGCAGTTGAAAATGAGGAATAAAGTTTCCAGGGAAATGGAGGAGACATGCCAAATACATTATATAGAATTCTGAAACAGTTGTATATTGAAAACTCTAAGAAAGATTACACACTCAATGCCCAGGAAACATATGAAGCATTGGGAAGGAAATAGGAGCATTATCAATGAAAAATGAGTAGGTAGTTGAATCAGATGGTATAATACCAGATGTATAATCAATACTATTAGCTAATATAAGGTATGTAATGAGAAAAACTTAAACCTATGCAAACACGCCGATTACATTGAGAGATTCGTGAATATGCTAGTATATAAATTAAAGAACACAAGATTTGGTGACTACAAAGGTATGAAGCGGGAAATAATTTATAGTGGAGATCTCTGTGGGAGAAGTTCCTTATTTTCTCTGCAAATGACATGTTTATATCTTGGTGTCTTGTAATGTAAGCAAAATATATATTTCCCATTGATGCTATGTAATTATGCTTAGTATTTAGAGATATCCTTTCCATTACCAGATTCCTTAGACAAGCAACTGTAACATAAGATGTATGCATTTATTGTTAAGGAATCAATCATGAAAGTGCTTATTTAGGATAACGATGAAATTACAGCCTTCGAACACCTACAAAACAAGTCTTCAAGAAATTTTGTAGAAAATCATATCTGTTGGAGATATCTGTTACCGCTATGGGGTAAGTTCTTTCTATACCCTCTCTTCAAAGGAGGTTCTTGAAACATGCTGTCTTGTGAAATGAATATATAATACACTCCCCTCTAATGCAATATCCTTATGTTAAGCAATATATATATATATATATATATATATATATATATATATATATATATATATATATATATATATATGTATTAGTCATGCATGTGATACTAAATTATAGAGATTCGCTGTGGCGGAGGCGGAGGCGGATATTTATTTTTAAAATATGCGGTTGAGGAAAATAATGCGGAATTTTAAATATCTATTTTTGAAGAAGCGGATACAGTTGCGATTATTTGCACCACCATATCCGTGGTTGCGGATGCCGATTTTTTTACACGTCACAATTATTCATATATAATACTATTAATTATGCACTATTGAGTGATGAGTTTTAGCTGCACTTAAATATTTATGTAAGAGTACATACTATGTAGTACGTACATAGTATATAGTGCATAGCATACTACACTTAAGTGTGTTACCAGGATGCGGGATGGGGACCCAATTCGTCATAAATCCCACCAACCACTTTGCCCAACCTCCACCCTTGGAAAGTGGCAAACTTAAACTGCCTATCATTTTTAGCTATTCTAGTATGCTACTACTTAAACCCAGCCTCTGGGTTGCTAGAAATAGCAGCCCAGTGCCGGTCCCAAGCCCGGAAAAATGGGGAGGGTTGGCGTCAGGAAGGGCATCCGGCTGTAAAACCCTTTTGCCAAAACCCATGGATAGCAGTCGAGAGAATACCGAAGATGGCCAGGGCGTACCCCACTCACGCGACGCACAGAGGAGCCCGACCTCTGTTGAAACTGGACGAGGGTTACCGCATCAATATGGACGGGTGCGGCTAAAGAAGCGAGTTCATACCCTGAGGATTGCTACTCTTAACATCGGTAGCATGACCGGTAGAGGAAGAGAAGTTGCGGATTTGATGGAGAGAAGAAAGATTAACATACTGTGTGTACAAGAGACAAGATGGAAAGGAAATAAAGCGCAAGATTTGGGTGGAGGCTACAAGTTGATATACAGTGGAGCGGATGAGAGAGGAAGAAATGGAGTGGGTGTGGTGCTAGACCCCCAAACCAAGGAGGAGCTGGTGGAGGTGGTGAGGAAGAGCAGCAGGATTTTGAGGATCAAGTTGGTATATGGTCAGGAAGCAATAAACGTGATCAGCGCATATGCCCCCCAAGTTGGGTGCGATGACGCAGAGAAGGAAACGTTCTGGCAAGAAATGGACGAAGTACAGAGGGAGGTCCCGCCGGGGGAGAGGTGTGTCGTGGGCGGCGACTTAAACGGGCATATAGGACATGACAATGATGGAGTGAGACGAGTTCATGGAGGCAAAGGTACTGGAGTGAAAAACCAGGAGGGGGAGAGCGTGCTGGAATTTGCCATAGCATTTGACATGGCGATCCTGAACACGTTCTTCATGAAAAACAGCTACCGGACATACAGGAGTGGTCCCAGAGAGAGTCAAATCGACTTCCTCCTGTATCGAAGAGAAAACATCCGAGAAGTGGAAGACTGTAAAGTACTACAAGGAGAGAGTGTGGGAACGCAGCACAGCCCAGTTGTGGCGAAGCTGGTTGTAAGGACGCGAAGGACCGGAGTCGAGAGGGGAGAACCTAGGATCAAGTGGTGGAAACTCAAGGATGAGGTGGTGCGGCAGGAGTTCAAGAGGAAAGCACTACAAAGGATAAAAGAGGCAGAGGAGGTGGATCAGTGGTGGAAAAGGAACAGTGAAGTGATCAGGAGTACGGCAGAGGAAGTCCTCGGAAAGTCATCTGGAAAGAAGCCGAGAAACGGAAAAGAGTCTTGGTGGTGGTCCTCAAATTGCAAAGAGAAGATAGAAAAGAAGAAAGAGATGAAGAAAGCTTACGACAAGGAAAGAACAGAGGAGCGTAAAGCTATGTTGAAAGATGCAAATGAGGCGAAGAGGGCTGTAGCACAGGCGCGTGCAGCAGCACTGCAGGATATGTATGAGAACCTTGAAACAAAGGAGGGACAGAAGAGAATCTATAAGTTAGCAAAAGAAAGGAACAGATCGACAAAGGACCTAACATCAATAAAGCAAATCAAGGATAAGAACGGAAGAGTGCTTACTGACCCCGACATGATTAAAATGCGGTGGAGGGACTACTACGAAGAACTTCTAAATCAGGAAAATCCAAGAATACGAAGAGGTGAAGGAGTGGGAATGGAGGGAGAGGTAGACGCTGTGAGTAAGGCGGAAGTCAGAGAAGCGTTGAAGAAGATGAAAAATGGAAAGTCAGTAGGGCCAGACCAGATTCCTGCAGAGGTATGGAAGAGTTTAGGCGAAGAAGGGATACGGGTGCTGACAAAGTTCCTGAGTATGGTGATGAAGGAAGAGACTATCCCGAACGAGTGGAGAGATAGTATAATGGTACCGATTTTCAAAGAAAAGGGAGACATCCAGAGTTGCAACATCTATAGAGGAATTAAGCTAACATCTCACACTATGAAGCTGCTGGAAAGAGTGTTGGATAAAAGGCTGAGGGAGGAGACAGAAGTTTGTAGTGAGCAGTTTGGTTTTATGAAAGGTCGAGGAACAATGGATGCAGTATTCGCAATGAGGCAGACAATGGAAAAATATAGAGATAAGCAAAGAGGGCTGTACATGGCGTTTATTGACCTGGAAAAAGCTTATGATCGGGTCCCGAGAAGCGAGGTGTGGAGGAGTATGAGGTCTAAGGGAGTGAAGGAGAAGTATGTCAAGATAGTTCAGGACATATACAGGGAAGCCACAACAAGAGTAAGAAGTACAGTTGGCACTACAGAGCCTTTTCAGGTGAAAGTTGGACTCCATCAGGGATCAGCTCTTAGCCCCTATCTATTTAACCTTCTCATGGATGTGATGGTGGAGGAAGTGACAAAGGAGGCACCATGGAGCATGCTCTTTGCCGACAATATTGTTTTGGTCTCCGAGAGCCGTGAAGAATTGCAAGAGAGGTTGGAGCTATGGAGGGGTTTGCTGGAGGATTACGGACTGAAGGTGAGCAGACAGAAAACGGAGTACCTGGAGTGCAATGTGAAACAAGGAGGCGACCTGTTCATGCAAGACCACAAGCTCCCAAAGGCGGACGCCTTCAAATACCTCGGCTCCTACGTAACGAAGGATGGAGACCTAGAGAGAGAGATTGATCATAGGATCCAGGTAGCGTGGAACGGCTGGAAGAGAACATCAGGGGTGCTATGTGACAAGAAAATCAGTGCTAGAGTGAAAGGAAAAGTGTACAAGTCAGTTGTGAGACCAGCGTTGCTGTACGGTGCGGAGACGTGGCCAGTGAAAAAGGTTCAAGAAAGGAAGATAGATGTCGCAGAAATGAGAATGCTGAGGTGGATGTGTGGGGTGACGAGGGAAGACAGGATACGAAATGACCAGATCAGAGGTGCAGTGAAGGTGGTGGAGGCGTCGGCGAAAGCGCAGGAGAGGAGATTACAGTGGTTCGGTCATGTGAAGAGGAGAGAAGAAGACTACGTGGGTGTGAGAGTGATGGAGATGGACGTGGAGGGCAGACGAAGACGAGGAAGACCTAAACTACGTGGAAGGACCGACTGAAGGAGGATCTCAGAGAGAGACAGCTGGAGGAGGAGCAAGTGATGGACCGGAACCAGTGGAGACGACTAGTGAAGAGATGCGACCCCATATGAAAATGGGAACGCAAATAGAGGAAGAAGAAGAGTATGCTACTACTTACAAGCTGCCATATTTATTAATCAAACTTTAGTTGCTGCAGATTTTTCTTCTAAAAGAGTAACATTTCTGTTTCTCTCCCTTTAAACAGCTTCCCTTTTCATTATATATATTGACATCACCACTAAATAGATGTTCAATAGCAACACTGCTTGGAGGACAACTCAGGTATTGTTGGGCAAGTTTTCCTAATGTAGGGTATTTGGTGATGTTGTTGCCCACTATTTCAATGGGCCTTCATCAGCTCCGAGTCTCTTTTCCTTATGGTATTCATGAACCATGTCAATTGTGCTTGATTTTGCATTCTTCTCCGATCCTTCGTCGCTGCTGTATGCTAAGGTAAATGCCAGTGCACCTTTCAAAGAAGTGTTTATGCTTTGTGAAGTGCTGGCTTTGGGTGAATCATCTCTTTTTCTCTTCTTTGTTGGTTTTTCGTTCTCAGCAACAGCAACACTTACAATCATATAATTCTTATCACCTAGTTGAGCTACTGTTCCTTGCACCAACTTTGCACTATGTAAGGATGAGAAACATTTTCCTTTATACCGAGGGTCAAGATAAGTTACCACTCTGTAATTGTTGTCCATTTCTAGTCCTGCAAATCTCTTTTCATTTTCTGCCTTCATGTTTTTTTTTCACCTCATTAATTATTTCCACACCTATCTGGAAATCTTCACTCTTACCATCTGAGTTTGAGTTGTGTAGTGGTGAGGAGTCTGACTCTAAGGACCCAACTATTGTTAGCTGAAGGACATTCTAGAGACATAAAATGAGGGGTATTACATCAGCTACAGCTGATGCAGAATGCCTAATTTCTTTGGTAAGTTCCTCATATGGTTCTAAAGATTTTACACACTGTAATAGAATAACCCATTCATCACTGCTAAGCTGTGGCATTTTATGGTTGTTTGCCACTTATACACAAAGGAGTTCCTTCATGCGTGCGGTTCCTTTAAGCATGTGTAGCGTGCTGTTCCACCTTGTTGATGAATCGTGGACAACTTTTAGGTTCGGTAACTGTAACCGTCCCTGGATTTCTTTAGTTCATCCTGGGCCATAGTTGAATGGTGGAAGTGTTTGGCAAGCTTTCTACACTTCATAGTTAAATCACTAATTTCTTTTTGTGACTGGAAGCCTTGTTTTACAAGTAACTGTACTTTATGTACAGCACAATCCAGTTATTTAATCCAGACAGGAAAAGAGCTTTCTTCATGTTTGCTCCTGAGTCACGCACTACACACTGCACACTGTTGTGAGAAATTTCCCGTCTGTCCAACATGTCGTTGAATTTTCTGGAAATATAATCACCAGTGTGACTTTAATCTTATGGCTCGGTGCCCACAACAAAGTTTACTCTCTTGAAATCACAAGTGATGGCATGCGTGGTTAGACTTAATAGTGAAACACCCGCCAAGGTGTCGGACCACACATTTGCAGTGAACGACATTCTGCTTCCCATACTATTTGTGATCTTATTAATCATCTTCACTTGGCCACACACAGCATTATAAACGTTTGTGCAATTCATTGTGGAGTAGAAGATCCGTAGTTTTAATTTGTATTGTGGGACAGCCTTGGACATGAGTCTCATAAATCCCACATCTTCCATATGGTTGAATGGAAGGTCATCAATCACTAACAGATCAAATATATATCTGTCAATTTCTTTGGTCTTTGGATGAAAAACATCCCACACTTTCACAGTTGTAAGGCTGTGGCACTCCATTTGCACCTGTCTGATCCCATTCTTCATTTTCTGAATAGGCGTTTTTTCAGAGTCCTTTCTCTCTGCACTTTTATTTTCTTCATTTTGCATCTCAGCATATTATTCTTCGCGTTTGGATCTTAAGTGGCTTTTCAAATTAGTGGTTCCATGTCCTTTTCATGAATACATTTGTTTGCGCATAGGACACAGAGCATTGTCATTGGATGTTTTCAAGAAAAGCTACCATACGGCACTGCTAGTTATCGAAGCCATGGTTGGTCTGACTTCAGGTGCACGGCGTAATACATGACTAACATCCGCGTCTTTTTAACATGTATGCGGATGAAGATGCGGAGCTTCTGTCATCTGAAAATGCACTTGCGGAGGCGGATCTTTTGTTGTTTAAAAACGCGGCTGCAGATAGTAATGCAGATATTAATTTTACTGAAGAGGCTCCGCGGATGCGGTTGCGGAGGCGGATATCCGATATATCACTAATATATATATATATATATATATATATATATATATATATATATATATATATATATATATATATATATATATATATATATATATAAGTAGTCACCGTGGCTCAAGCGGTAGCGTTCACGACCCTGAGGCGTCAGGTCGAGAGTTTGCGCCCCGTCACTGTCTGAGGTTAGCAAGGGCATGCAGTCAGGGTAGCGATTACATCTGACAAAACTAGTCCTTTGAAAGAAGGCAACCGTCCTAGCCCTTGGTAGAAAAGGGATTCCATGACGTAAAACCGGAACATATATATATATATATATATATATATATATATATATATATATATATATATATATATATATATATATATATATATATATATATATATATGAATCATATTTAGCCCATGACCAGGAATCGAACCTAAGACACATAATTACTGTGCCAATGCGCTATCAACTACACCACTGAAAGTCTAAAAGAGTAACAAACCTTACAGCTTAACTACTATGCTAGGAAGAGCTCATTCTATCTGAATGCCTTTTTGTTCATATTACAGCTTCTCCTAACCTCATTCATGGCTTCGTTTTTTTTTGCATTTAATTCGAATCTAAACTATATAGGCTTCAATAATAATCAAATAAACACTTTACCATAAGTGAAAACATGAATCATGTTATACCCCTGACAAGGACTTGAACCTAAGACACATAATTACTGTGCCAATGGGCTCTCAACTACCCTACTGGAGGCCTAAAATAGAAAGAAACCTTACAG
Organism: Halocaridina rubra; assembly: GCA_037179515.1. NCBI lineage: Eukaryota > Metazoa > Arthropoda > Malacostraca > Decapoda > Atyidae > Halocaridina > Halocaridina rubra. The sequence continues at coordinate 39,587 of JAXCGZ010010013.1, forward strand.
GCTTAACTGCTACAAAGCCACTAGTGAGGTTAGGAGAACCTGTAATATGAAAAAAAAAGGCATTCAGCTAGAATGTGTTCATCCTAGTAAAGCAGTTGAGTTGTAAGGTCTGTTTCTTTTAGACCTTCAGTGGTATAGTTGATAGTGCCTTGAGGGGTAAAATATGATTCATGTGTTCACATTTGGTAATGTGTCATATGATTATTAATAATGCCTATATAGCTGAGATTCGAAATAAATGTGAAAAACAAAGCTACGAGTGAGGTTAGGAGAAACATTCCAATAGAATGCGTTCATTCCTAGTACAGCGGATAGGATGTAAGGTTTGTTTCTCTTTTAGACATTCAGTGGTGGGGTTGATAGTGCCTTGGCACAGCAATTATGTGTCATAGGTTCGAGTCCCGGTCAAGGGTAAAATATGATTCATGTTTTCACATAAGGTAACGTGTTTATTTGATTATCATTAATGCCCATATAGCTGAGATTCGAATTAAATGTGAAAAACGAAGCCACGATTGAGGTTAGAAGTTGTATTATGAACAAAAAAGGCATTCAGATAGAATGCGTTCATTCCTAGTATGCAGTTAGGCTGTAAGGTTTGTTTCCCTTTTAGATCTTCAGTGGTGTAGTTGATTGCGCCTTGGCACAGTAATTATATGTCTTAGGTTCGAGTTCCTGTCAAGGATAAAATATGATTCTTGTTTTCACATATGGTGATATATATATATATATTTATATATATATATATATATATATATATATATATATATATATATATATATATAAATATATATATATATATATATATATATATATATATATATATATATATATATATATATATATATATATATTACCATATGTAAAAACATTAATCATATTTTACCCCTGACCGGGACTCGAACCTAAGACACATAATTACTGTACCTAGGCGCTGTCAACTACACCATATATATATATATATATATATATATATATATATATATATATATATATATATATATATATATATATATATATATATATATATATATATATATATAGATAGATAGATAGATAGATAGATAGATAGATAGATAGATAGATCAGATAGATAGATAGATAGATAGATAGATAGATAGATAGATAGATAGATAGATAGATAGATAGATAGATAGATAGATAGATAGATAGATAGATAGATAGATATATATATATATATATATATATATATATATATATATATATATATATATATATATATATATATATATATATATATATATATATATATATATATATATATATATATATATATATATATATATGGCTGTGGTAAGGGTAGCCCTTTATCCCCAATTGTTGCAAACTTATCCCATTATATTTTGAGATCGAGGTAGTAAGTGGAATCAAGCAACCCATGTAATGGCTATTATATGTAGATGACGTATATTGTTGATATGGAAAATGAGTAGTCATTCCCCCGCTCTCCCTTAATATTAACTTTTAAGTAGTATTTCTAGGTGGTAAAAATTGCCTAAAATAATAAGCCTTAATGAAAAGTCCTAAAAAGTCAAGCGAATATTTATTGTAAAAAGAAAAAAAATCTTATTTTGATGTATATTAGGTGATTCTGTAGATAGGTGACCAAATTAAGTTTCTACGGCCGTTTTAAGGGAAAAGGGTCATGATTGATAATAGTTTCAAGTCGATCAAATATATCATGTAGAAAATCAGTTTGCATGGTATAGCTGGCATAACCAAAAATATCCAGTAATTAAACTAGATTCCAAAGATCATGATAAATATATTTCTCTATGAATACAAAGGAAGATATTGTAATACGAATTTAAGTAAAATTTTGACGAGTTTAGTATGACCTTGTCTTAGAATATATAATCTTAAGTTACTGTACACGTCAAAGACGCGGAAAGCTTTTATTCTTTATTTACTGTATTTTAAACTCAATTTACCCATCATCAAGCACATTAGATTAAGGCTCACAGCTTTCTTTAAATTAATTACAATAACAAAAGAAAGTAATTTATGGCAGGTCAGCGAAACTTTATGATTAACTACTACACGGTTCTTCATCAAGATAAAAAGAAGCTATTTGAGTACTTATGGGTTGACAAATACATCCTTAAGGGTATGTGGTCAATCAGATAAAGTCCGTAAAGACAATACTTACATGTCAAGCAAAAATAAGCTGTTACAGCTAAAATGATCTTTTCTATACTGCCATGTCTTAATCTTGTTGGCCATTAATGGGATTTGAGTGATATCTTCTACTTGAGAATATGACCTGCTTCTTAGCTACCATCTGATCTCTTACCTGAAGGCATGTCTCACCGCAAGTTGGCAGTGATTGCCAAGAACATGGATCAGAGCCATGCCATCCTGCAGCATCTTTAGAAAATAAGGGCGTGTTTGGCATTATAATGTTTGATAGGAAGTCTAGAATGGCAGCTTTGCTAGTCTTATAGAAGAAAAAAAAATGGTGTACCGAGGCTGGGTGGAACAGGTACCAAGTAGTATTTAAGTTCTTCTAAATTCATTGTTAAGGTTTGTTAAGAGATTTGAGTAGAAACATGAATGAAGAAAGCTTTTATTCTGGTATTGTATGACCTCGAATGATGGACAGTTGATAACTGAAATGCACTAAGTACAGAACTGTTATAGTTTTAAGGCAAGATATGTCAAATGATATTAAGTAGAAAAAAAAAAAGCTGGGAATGGGAAGTTATGAAAATAGGCTTTCCCGTGAAGACGGTTAGCACATAGCTAAGCTTGAAAAAGTTCAAAGACATGCCACGAAACTGGTGCCAGAAATACGTAATCTCGGTTATGATGAGAGGCTGAGGGAATTAGACTTACCATCATTCGAAGCTAGAAGATTGATTGGGGATATGGTGACAGTCTTTAAATTCCTTCATGGTTATGATAGAGTGGATAGGGATCGATATTTTGATATGGCTGGCCCTAGAACTAGATGTCATAATTTGAAGCTTCGTAAGAAAACTTCTTGGCAGGATGTAAGGAAATACTTTTTCAGTGTAAGAGTAGTTGATAATTGGAATACGCTAAGCGAGGAGGTAGTTAATGCTATCTCAATCAATAGTTTTAAGGACAGGTATGATAAGTATCACTAAGTACAAAATGGAACCGATCAGGAGACGGGAAGATACGAGCTTTGGGCTCTTTCCCGTAAACACAATTAGGTAATCAATTAGGTACTCTCACACACACACACACACACATACACACACACACAAAAGTACACGCACAGTGAGAGAGGTCTGCGAGTTAATGCAATGAAAGATATATATATATATATATATATATATATTATATATATATATATATATATATATATATATACTATATATATATATATATATATATATATATATATATATATATTATATATATATATATATATATATATATATATATATATATATATATATATATATATATATATATATATGGTATTATTAAGGCTGTTTATTGCCATCAACTGGTTTTCAGATATATGGACCAAGAAATGCTTAGAAGTATTTACATGACTTACCTGAGTAATAAACTTGAATATGCCGCACCCGTCAGTAATTCACCCGTGAAAAATGTGTCTACATGCTGGATAATGGAAAAAGATCTGTTACAAAGCTGTTAACAGTGATACGCTGTCTTAATTTCGAGGAAAGGCTGAAGAGTTTACTCCCATCACTTGAAGCCAGAAGCATGAAGGTAAATATGATAGGAGATTTTAAATTTTCCATAGGTACTGACGAAATTGAAAGGGACCATAATTTGATATGGGTAGCTCTTGGGGTAGTGGTCATAGTCTGAGACTTTCGTAAGAAAATTTATTTGTCGAATACTGAGAGTACCTATGTGTTAGTGTACTATACCTGATGACTGGAATTTGCCAGTCGAGTAAACTGTATAATCTTAATGCATTCGCAGTTTTAAGACGATATTATGGCAACAGTAATAAAGGAAAATAGACAGGGAGTTACGAGAATAACGTTCTGCCCTTCAAGTACAATTAAGCAAATACACATATACATACACCCAAACGAGCACACTTTAGTGAAATTAAACATCAACACCGTCTTGCGTACATTGCGACAGCAATAATTATGAAAGTCACAAAAGGAATAAAATTTGATGATAGATTCCAAGACTGTGCAGTATATATTTACATTATTAATTGGTCTGGGAGCAATGACAATTAAATTCCAGTGAACGCCACTGCAAGCACTGGATCGGACTTCTTGTTTCACAAAGCAAAGGTTGCTGTTGGAAATTTTCTAAAGACTTTTCCTCTCTGTTCAGTAAGTATATTATTTTTATTTTCATGAGATTTGCATTTTATATTTATTAAGAAACATCCGAGTACTTTTACGGAATAAAGAAAACAAAAGAAAAGAAATTAATATTAAACAAAGACTTATGAAATGACGCTAAGCGAATAAGCCAAAGTTTGCTGTTAACAGTATGCATCCAACAGTCCCACCATAGTATTGATGTGATCATTATGCAACTTTTGCAATTATGCCGAAGGAAAGTTTAAGCAATATCAGACTGTATTTCGCAGAAAATACCTTCTAATGAATATAAAGTAATACCTATAGTGGGGTTTGTTCAGCACTTCCAGAGAAAAAAATAATCTAATTAAATAATTGATATATACTATTTTTTTTAACGCAAAGGTGTACTCTCAAGCTTAATTTTAAGACTTGATTTTAATTAAATTCTTCCTTTGAAGATTTGTGCAGCCTGAAGAATACTGTCGCGAGACACAACGAATAGGTTAATGAGTTTTTGGCATTGATCTTATCTTAATGAACCTCTACGAATTGAAGAGTTGTTCAATAACAAAATTAACTCTGATAAACAATCTTCATATGGATGTCAGATATCTCCAAGTAACATGATTTGTGCTTATGGTATACTCAGTTTTACGACTTAATTTTATTTACATTCCTCCTTTGCAGAATTTTGTAACCTGCTCATACTCTTCCAACAAGCGTTAATTATCTTCTCTTCCTTGTCTGTGAAATAGAACACAGTTGTGTGACAGTACAAAATAGTACAAAACGTAAACGCGGATTAATAATGATTCGGTTTTACGTCACGAACTCCCTTTTCTACTAAGGGCTAGGATTATTATGGTTGTATATATCACGCCAATATTGAAACAGTCTTTTGAAGCTTGCAAGTACGCCTAAATGTTAAAAGTCCTTACTTGGATGAATCAGAGATTAGAATATTTAGCTTTATATGATATTTTTACAGTAGGATCTTCCCTTGATGTATGTGCAATATTATTTTCTCAGAAGTCAGACCGATGAACATCAGCAACGTAGCATTTTGTTAAGTTACGGTTCTTTATCTATGCCTACAGCTACACTAAATATTCTTGGATA
>JAXCGZ010010013.1:50000-52500 GCA_037179515.1 Halocaridina rubra
GACATTTAGGAGTGTGCTTGGTAGGGTGTCTGGAGTTGAGAGAAGGAGAGGAAGAGAGGGAATGGCTCTGATAGTAATTGAAGAGATAAATAAGAATGTGGTGGAATGGAAGAAAGTATCATCTCGAATAAGAGTGGCAAAAATGACGCTGGGATGCGAGGTTAGGACGCTTGTGAGAGCATATGGCCCTGACAGTGAAAGAAGTGAGAAAGAAAGAGAAGAATTTTGGATGAAATTGAACGAATGTGTGGAAGACTTGGGAATGAATGAGAATGTGGTGTTGATGGGAGATTTGGATGCTAGTGTAGCAAATGACCCACTGGATGGTGTAATTGGGAAGTGTGGAGTACCTGGTAGGAATGAGAGTGAAGAGAAGATGATGCAAATGTGTATTGTGAGAGATGATGATTGCTAATACTGTATTTAAATAGAAGGATGTGCTAAAGTATAAATGGGTCAGAGTTGATATTGGAAGAGTAGTTGACAAAGCATTAAAGGAATATGTTGTGGTGAACAGGATGGTGATTGGATGAGTATTGGATGTGAATGTACTGAGAGGCGCTAGTGGTGGAATATTTGATCATTATTTAGTGGAAAGTAGAATGAGAGAAAAGTGGAGAAAAAGGAGAAACGAGAGAGGAAGAGAAGTGCTAAAACTGAATGAATTGTGTAAGAAAGAAAAAGACTGTGAGTATAAGGCTAGTCTAAGGACTGTGTGGAATGTAGTGAAAGAGAAAGTTCAGAAGGGAGTGAAGAAGAATGAGCTGTTTCAAGGAGGATGATATGAAGTTTGCCGAGTCAGTATGCAGAGTGAGACTAACTTTTGGAAATAAAAGGAAAGACAATGAATGGTGGAATGAGCAGGTGAGTGCAGTAGTGGCTGAAAACAAGCAGGCTTTTAAGGTCTGGTTGCAGGTAGGTAATATTGAGGTGTATGTAAGGTATTTTGCAAAGAGGAGGTTATCGAAGCTCATGGTGAGGTAGGCAAGAAGAGAAGAGGATGAAAGGTGGGGCAAAGGTCTTGAAAGGAATAAAAAGATGACTTGAAAGGGAGTGAAAAGAATGAGGAGTGGTGAGTGTGGTAGAGAGGAGAGGGCGAAAGGAGCACATGAGCAATCGATAGTAGATGAAATAAAGGAGAGAGAGATGGGCTGAATATTTCAAGGACCTGGTAAATGAGGAAGATGATAGAGAGGCAGAGATTGTGACTGTGGGAAACGAATGGAGTTTACCAATGTTAGATGATGACTATGATAGGGAAATAGCAAAAGAGGAGATACATTTGGCATTGAGAGCAATGATAGCAGGTAAAGCACCATTATAGTTGGGTGTCATGTTGAATGCTTTTCAATAGGTAGAGAGGCATTAGAAGAATGGATGGCTAGGTTGTTGAATGTATGTTTCAGGAAAGGGTGGGTCCCAGTTGATTGGAGGAGTGCATATGTAGTTCCAATTTACAAAGGGAAAGGAGATATGTATGAATGTAGTAGTATTAGAGGAATTAGTTTGTCAATTGAGAGAATTAGGCAAGGTGTGGTTTCAGGAGAGAAAGAGAGTGTGTGGATCAGGTATTTGTGGGAAGACAGGTGTATGACAAGTTCTTGGAGAAAGATAGGGACACTTTCTGGGCTTTTATAGACTTAAAGAAAGCGCATGATAGGGGAGATAGAGCGGGGTTGTGGAGTGTGTGGCGACTGTATGGAATAAGGGGAAGTTTGTTGAATGCGGTGAATGGTTTGTACATGACTAGTAGAACATGCGTGAGAGTTGGGAATGGTATGAGTGCTTTGTTTGAAGTGAATGTAGGGTTACGTTAAGGTTGTGTAATGTCGCCATGGTTGTTTAATGTGTATATGGGTGGAGTGGTAAGGGATTTAAATGAAAGAGTATTAGACAAAGGATTGGAACTAGTGGGTGAAGATGGAAGGTTGTGGAAATTGTATCAGTTGCTATTTACAGTTGATACTATACTGGTGGGTGATGTTGAGAAAGAACTGAATCATTTGGTGACGGAGTTTGTTAGTGTGAGTGAAGGAAAGAAGTTGCGAGTGAATATTGGTAAAAGTAAAGATATGAAATGCACGAGGAGTGTTTATATTGGCAGACTGAATCTAGGAGTGAATGGGGAGTTGCTTGAAGAAGTTGAGAGTTTTAAGTATCTGGGGTCGCATGTAGCAAGGAGTGGACAAGTGGATGTAAGGGTAAATCACTTAGTGAAAGAAGCAAGTAAATGTCTAGGTGGGTTGATAAGTGTAATGAGGAATAGATATTTGGAAATGAATGCAAAGAGAAGGATATATGAAGGTGTGATTATGCCGAGAGCATTGTATGGAAAAGAGACTTGGAATGCAAGAGAGAATAAAATGAACAACTTGACTGTAATGGAGATTAGGTGTTTGAGAAGAGTGATTGGTGTATCTTAAATAGATAAAGTAAGAAATGAGGATGTCAGGCAGAGAACGGTTGTTGAAAGGAAGTGGTCAGATATGTTGGTTCATAG
>JAXCGZ010010014.1:0-25000 GCA_037179515.1 Halocaridina rubra
CGATGTCGCACTCATTAAATATATATATATATATATATATATATATATATATATATATATATATATATATATATATGAGACACAGTATCTAAATGAGTTGGTAGGATGGCAACAACCTTATCAACAGAAGTGATGTAGCATCATTTTACTCTACATTTTCTATCCATTCTTCCCCTCACCTGCCTTATGTTTTGTGAAGAGATCAAGATTCAGAATAAAGGATTGCCATTCGATTTTTACGGCAAGTAAGAATTACGAGCCTGGGATTATAATCCACGTTACCTGGGATATCCCTTTTAGTCGCCTCATATATACGAGTATATAATAACATTGCTATCCATTGAAGGAGTTGATCATCCTCTCTATCCCGTAGCTCAGTCTCTTTTACTCTGTCGACTTTTCTTTCTTGCTCTTGAGGTTTAGGATAAGACTCCCACATTCGTGCTCTCCTGCGTGTCGTAAAAGTCTATTAAATAGGGTGAATCGAGGGGACTGAGGAATCTCTCCCCTTCCTATATTTCTCCTGCAAAGAGTCAGGGTTTTGCCGTGATTTTGTAACCCCTCTGATAGAGGGGGATTATGACCATTGTATATAGATAGTTAATCTATTTCGCTATATACAGGAGCCATATCTCCTCTAATAAGGGAGGTGTCTAAGTCAAAAACAAGATTCCTTAACTTTTTGTGGGAAGAAATTAAAGAAGAGGGGATTCCCAGTCCCCTCGCTCCACCCCATTTAGTTGACTTTTACGAATTGCAGGAGAACACTGAGTAAGTAATTTATGTCCTCCTCCCTCAGGGGGAATAGATAGTTAATACTCAAAATTGTTAATGTAACAGCATCTTTATTTATAAAATAAAAATTATAATAAAAGTAGCTGAAGCCTTACTTCTTATTAAATGCTTCCCTTAATGGACTCCCAATGGGACAGGCGACGCCAACACCCGATGGATAAAATTCATCAAGAGACTGATGAAAATTTCGACTTCCGAACCGTCTCAGGATTGGACCGACGTATGCTCTTGTCATCACTATTACGTATTTTTCGTGTATTATTTTGGGTAACTGAAGAGCATGAGAGAAGTATAACAATTAGTAGTAGTAGTAGTAGTAGTAGTAGTAGTAGTAGTAGTAGTAGTAGTAGTAGTAGTAGTAGTAGTAGTAGTAGTAGTAGTAGTAGTAGTAGTAGTAGTAGTAGTAGTAGTAGTAGTAGTAGTAGTAGTATAAAAGGAAGAAGAAGGAGGAGGAGGTGGTTGCCAAATATAACTAAGGTTTATGAATACAGACATTCTGTTTTGAGAAGGAGGTTCAGAGGTTTGATACATATCCAAAAATTGTATATGTTTCTGGCCTCAGATATTTACTTTTGTGACTGTAAGATTTTTTTAAGTTAAAGACTGCCTACAAGATTATTTTAAGTTAAAGACTGCCTGTTAAAATCCTTTAGGCAATCATATCATTACTGTAACAAAAAATCGCTTACTACTTCTGAAACAGCTTTAGTACTAGCTGCATGGAAGCTCTTCTTAGGATCTTGTTTCTGCATCAAGTCCCAAATATCCTTGAAGATTCCGGATTTTGCAGTCTGTAATGGATTAAAGCAATTTCTTTGATGCTTGGGTATCTATTTATTCTAATATAGAACCGAATTATATCATAAATAAGATGGGAATGAAAATACACTGTAGCATCTTACCGAAAAAAAGAAATCTGCCAAAGTGTCCTTGGTCAGTGACAAAATGTAGCCAGATGTAATCATTGCCTCTTGAAGATCGTTGAGAGAATTTATACTTTTTTCATAGCTCTTTATAGCTAATAGGGCAGTTAGATTTCCTGAGTACATGGCTGTAAAGTAAACAGTCTCATTATTTTTATGTGTGTGTGTGTGTGTTTAGTGTAATCACTAGTAAAATAGAAGGATGAAAATGCAAAGATCATAAATATATGATATGAAGTGAAAAAAAAAGAGAAAAGGTATCATCGATGGAATGAGAATAATGATCAAATAGGTTAATGGAATAAAAACAAGACTGTAAGAGAAGGCGAAGATGGTGTAATGAGCTAGAAGAATACATATGTCTTGGAACTGTGAAAACCAGTAAGTTAAATATTACCATTAAAATACTCTTCCTATCCAACTTGTAACTGCTATTGCTAAGTGACTAATTCTCCATCTTCAGGTAAATCTTAGGGCACAACCACAATGACTGTGAGCTGCTTGGAAGGTAGTGGGTTGCAGGTTGCCTAGAGGGTTGGCAGCAAGTACTAGCTAGTGTTGTCTAATGTTAATGTCCATACTGTGTGCAGCTGTATCTAGTATGGTCAGTTGCATCAGCTAACATGAGTTAGTTCTTGCCATGGATTCATCTGGTAATTTGCTAATCACAGCCATCCATGCATATCAACGTCAATGTATCTGTGTTGTTAGAGAGCTGTATGGGTGACTTTAATACCTCCCCAGTAATTATCAATCTGGGTATTAAAAAAGAAGGTACTATCAGTTTTTTTTAACTTTCCATTCACAGTTCATGATATACATTAGCAAACTTAGTTATATTAGACTTTGACATTCGGAACCATCTGACTTCTGCCAAAACTTACCTATGATAAGAAGACAGAACATGTACCAGAAGAGAAACAAGATTTTATATCGCACTTTGTCAGCTTTTATAGAGTTTCCTTGTAGGACAATATCTCGGAAAATGTTGAATGTATACATGTAGGAAGACTTCACCGGTTTTTCTTCATTCAGTAATTTTTCCGAAACCTCTGATATGATAGCCAGAACACTGCCCGTAATCAGCAAAGATGCGATGATGATGAGCCAGACCTGTGAAGTAAATAGACACTAATATTTTTACGCTCACAATGAGCAATAAGTTCATTAGAATGGAAAAGTAAGGCACCTTACAATACGATCGATGAACATTTCATACAAACAGTATGTATTCAGTGTGTAAATTGCCTTGTTATTAGTCTTGTAAAGTGCCTGATTTTACACATTGAGTGTAACTTGTGGCCAGCCTAACCTAATTTATCCTAACCTAACCTAATTTGGGATTGAGGTAAAGTTAGGTTAAATTAGAGACATGTTACTGTAAATGAGTAATATCAAGTGCATTACGAATTGACTGAAAACTGTAGGCAGTTTACAAATTAACTGTATATATCATAAGTGAACAATCTCGTGCTTGATAACATGTGGAAGTAACTCCCACGTTATATTATATTTGTAGTGGGTCTCGGTACACTTATATACCACAGTTAGTAACTTCACTTCATATATGAATGTATATTATAACTGACTTAAATAATTTGTATAAATAGTCCATGGACAATATAATATATTTAATATAAACATGATCTAACTTCTTTTATCTTACTTGATAAGAGAAAGGCGAAAACACAGCAAAAGTTCTCTCCTTTATGGTAGGTGCCCTCGACAATAAAAAGAAACCATGTTGTAAATGTGGATAAGCAAAATTGACTGCTATTTCTCTATTTTCTGTAAAGAAAAATATATTTGTTAAATTAGGGTTCAGTGGATAAATGACTTTATTCCATTTTAAGAAGCATTCAGCTGCTAAATGATTTGGAATCATTCATACTAGAGTTTATATTAATTATTATGGAGATCTATGTTCTCTGCAACTTGTTTCTAAAATGTCTCCTTCTCATCTTGATGGGAAAATATGCTCAATTCTCCAACAGAATAGATTGTAAGAGATAATATATACAAGCTTCAGAACTCCACTACCACCAGACATCGTAACACTGACATTCGTCCTGACTAGTGGAGGAACTACTGCATTAATTTAAATATTGGTTGATAGGGCAGTGACCGAGCATATATACATTAGCTCTGGTATGATACTATCTGTGAATATTCAAACTAAAGCTAAAAAGAGTCCCATCTCTACCCTGTCGGCCATTAGAATTGCAATGCGGTGGCACCCTCTGATAGTTGGGTGAGCATTATCCTCACGTTTTCTGTATGTAGCAGGGTAATGCAGACAATATAGATTTGTTCTGGTAATACCATATTCTAAGTTGTCTTAAATACCAAATGGAATAGTTGTCATAATTCCAGATTATTGACCAAATTGTGGGATAAACAAATTCTTATTGTCATTTCATTATCAACTCTTATAAATCTAATTAGAATGTTTACATTTTCTTGCCTCTCATGGTATCCAGTGGATATTAACAAAGAATCTTTACCTCCCTTACCACCAAGGATCTTGCTTCTAATTATCACCTACAACTTTTAAGGAATGCGAGGATGAAATTGTCAAGGGATATTCGTTTTATTTGCATCCAATGACACAGTGGAAGTGCACCCTGGAAATACGGGTGTGGAATTTTATTTCTCTCTCACCATGGGAAATACATGCGTTAATAGCCGCATAAGATGTACTTTGAATATAAAGCAAGACCAACTTCTCATTCCACCTGAGGTATCCCATAGAGTCGCCTCCTACGACATACAAGAATTTATTTTTCCCTCTTCATCAGAGATATTCTTTCAGTCTCGTATGATTCAGGGAACATGGGAGAATAATTGTCTCTCTCTCCCCACTACCAGGAATAAGTGATGCTTTTATCTAATATATACTAGGACCATAATCCCTTTATAATGAGGTTAGTCAGTTCGGAGCAAAACCAAGATTCTTCGAGAGGAAATACGTATGAGGTATTCCCACTCCCCACTCTTCACCTCATTTAGTTGAATTTTACCACACATGCACACACGTACACTAACCCCCCATCCAATGGTTGGGGGAGGGGCGATAGAGGATCTACAGGGGTTGTAGGAGGAGTAGCTGCTCTTAGAAGCCTGAAACAAAAAGTCAAAGACCTTGAGACCCTTGAAATAATCTGGATGTCAAAATTCGGAATATGGATAGAAAAATGAAAGAGAATGTAGCACTTAGAGAGATGATAAGATCTTTGGAGGAAGCAAATAAGGCACAAGGGCAAAAGAGAAAAGAACTAGAAAAGCAAATAAAGAAGCTGGAAGGGGAAAAGAGTGAACTAGAAACCAGAATTTCTAAACAAGAAGATAACAACAAACAGTTGAATGAAAACCTGAATGAAATATATTAGTTCTCGGTTCTCTTATGAGAGAGATGAAATTGCTGCTTGGAATGTCCAGATAAAGGAAAGCATCGAACAGTTAAGAATAAAGTTTCAGGAGCTGAGAACGGAACACGATGCCATGTAAACTTCCTTTGCAGATGCAGTAAAGAAGAATGTGGCAGTAAAAGAGGCTGTTAGGGTAGTGGCACTGGAAAACATACGAACAGTTGACTATAAAGAAACAGTAAAAGAAAAAATGAAAGATGTTATGATTGAATGGGCTAGTTCACTGAATAAACAGGCACTTGATAAGGAGAAGACAGTGGTATTCTCAGGCATAAGTGAATCCCAGGAGTCAACATGGCACGGGAAACTTGAACAAAATAAAGCTAGGGTTTTAGACCTGATAAGGAATCTTGGAGTAGTATGTGGTCTGGAGAATATTGTAAATGTAAATATTCTAGGGAGGGAAAGGCTAGACCAACGAAAGTAACCTTTGAGAGAGGGACATATGTATAGAAATATTGATGGGAGAAAAACTTAAAAGACATTCAAGAATTCAAAACAGTGCTCATTAGACTATACACAACACAAGAAGAGATGGAAAGTATCAAAAACTTGTAAGAAGTTAAATTAAATGAGGGAAGAAATGATGGAAAAGAAATTTTTTTATTTCCGAGTTCTTCCAGACAAAGGGGATATAAAGAAGATAATGATAGAAGATCAGGGGATGCGGCCTCATCAAGATAGCTGTATACAAATGCTGATGGGGTAGCTGGTAAGGCAGTAGAAATAAAGGATAGGATTCGCAACAGTAAGGCAGATATAGTAGAGGTTACAGAGACTAAGGTAAGTGAGGACATAAACAGTATCACAGTTTTACCTAAGAGCTTCAGATAATTAAGGGTTAAAAGATCTGAGAGGACTGGTGGAGGGATAGCACTATTGAAGTCATAAACTCAATTGGTAGCATTGCACGGGAGAGAAAATGTAGGATATTGACTATGGGAAATTTCAATCATAGAGTGATAGCGTGGATAAATATTGACCCACACAGTGTGGAGGACTCATTCAGGGCATGATTCCTAGATTGCGTACAAGGGAATTTCCTACACCAACATGTACTGAAATCAACAAGGGCCAGGGATGGGGATGAGCCATCGCTGCTTGATATAGTATTCACAGATAATGTGTTAGATATTGAAAAACTGAGTATGAACCACCAATTGGAAAGAGTGACCACTGTGTGTTGTTGATAGAGTATATCATCGATGATGTTCTGCCTGAAAGTAAAGGCACAGAGAACACGAGGAGAACTATTTGAAAGGAGATTACATCAAAATTAATGAGTTTTTGCAGTTATTATCTGGATTACCTTATTTAACAACAAATCTGTACAAGAAATGTAATACATCTTTTGTGAGGAATATGGGGAGATAGTAGATTGTTGTATATCTTCCACCAAAATAGGAGTTATTCATGCCAGAGAGAAATGGCTCGGTAATAAGTGTAAGAGAGCTAAGGAGTAGAGAGACATATGCTGGAAAAGGCATAGGAGGAGAAAAAGCATAAATACTTGGCAGATTTATAAAATAAGCGAGAAATTATTACCTAAGTAAAGGAAGAGAGGCAGAGAGAGACTATGAAAGGGATATCACCAGGAAGGCTAAAGAAAATCCCAGAGTTTTCCCACAGCTTTCAGAGGAAAACTGAAGGTCAAAGAGCAGGTTTTAAAGCTAAAGAGAGCGGATGGAAACATCACTGAGATGGATGAAGATATCCACAAAGAATTGAACAAGGAGTTTCAGTCAATATTTACAGCAGAAAATACCCCACCCCCTTAGATTGAAGAGATAGGAGCTCATGGGCGGGTATTAGAGAACATCATCTTTTCAGCCACAGAGGTATGCAAAGCACTGATGGAGTTAGGTCCCCATAAAGTTACAGGTCCTGATGATATATCCCCTTATGTACGTAAGAAATGTGCTAAATCAATATCGGCGGCACTAAGTATCATATTTGAAAAGTCGCTGGAGTCAGGGGAGATTCCAAGATGCTAGAAACAAGCAAATGTGATACCTTTCTTCGAAAGGGCTAGAGGGATACACCTCTAAACTATAGACCAGTTTCCTTGACCAGCAGTTTGCATTGTTATGGAGAAACTACTAAGAACTCACATCTCTCTTCACTTGGAATCCTTCAACTTTTGTCAGTGAGACAATATGGCTTCAGAGATGGTAGATCGACAATAACAAACTTATTAGAATTTTATGATGAGGTAAGCCGAATCTTACAGGAAATAGAGGGTTGGGCAGAGTGCGTATTCCTAAAATTCCCGAAGGTATTTGATACAGTCCCACACGAGAATAGGTGGAAATGTCTTGGAATGGATAAAAACCTACTTAGAAAGAAGGGAACAAAGGGTTAGAGTAAGACACTCAGTGTCTGAATGGAGAAGAGTTAGTAGTGGAGTTCCACAGGGTTCAGTTTTAGGGCCACTTTTGTTCCTTGTATATGTAAATAACTTACCAGAGTCTGTAAATTCATTCATGAATATGTTTGCAGATGATGCAAAGATTGTAAAGAAAGTTAGAGACGAAAACAATGGTAGAGAACTTCAGGAAGACCTAAATAGTCTGCATGAGTGGTCAGAAAAGTGGCTAATGACATTCAATGCTTTTGAATATAAGGTAATGAGAATGGGTACAAGTGCAAGAAGGCCCAAGCTTGAATACTCAATGGCACGAGCAGAACTGTTAGGAGACCGAGCATGAGAGAGATCTAGGAGAAAATATACTGGCATATTTCTCTCCAGAAATACAAATAAATGGTATAGAAAGGGTAGTGTATGCTTTAATAACAGAAGTAAGGGTAGCCTTCAGGCACACAAAGAAGGAAATGTTCAGAAATATTTGTTACCTATGTGAGGCCAAAGCTTGAATATGCAGCCCCCTTTTGGAATCCACACTTGAGAAAGCACATTGGTAAACTGGAACAAGTTCAAAGACATGGCACAAAACATGTGCAAAATACGCAATCTCATTTATGAGGAGAGGCTGATTGGAACCAACGAGTGCCAGGGGTGGGGATGAACAATCACTACTTGATCTAGTATTCACAGATAACGTGTTGGATTTAAAAAAAATTTAGTATGAACCACCAATTAGAAAGAGTGGCCACTGTGTGTTGTTGATGGAGTATATCATTGAAGATGTTCTGCCTGAGAGTAGAGGCAATGAGGACATGAGGAGGAACTATCCGAAAGGAGATTACGTCAAAATGAATTATCTTTTTGCAGTTATTGACTGTAAGACCTTATTTTACAACAAATCTGTACAAGAAATGTACGATATTTTTTATGAAAAATATGGGAAGATAGTAGATTGCTGCATACCTGCCACCAAAGTAGGTGTAATTCATGCCAGAGAGAAATGGTTTGATAATTTGTTTAAAAGAGCTAATGAGTGGAGAGACAAATTCTGGAAAAGGTATAGGAGGAGAAAAAACATAAATGCCTGGCAAACCTACAAAAGAGCAAGAAATGATTACCAAGGAAAAAGAAGAGAGGCATAGAGATACTATTAAGGGACATCACCAGGAAGGCTACAGAAAATCCCAAGCTTTTCCACAGCTTTATCAGAGGAAAACTGAAGGTAAAAGAACAGGTTGTAAGGCTTAAGAGAGCGGATGGAAGCATCACGGACACGGATGAAAAAATCTGCAAAGAATTGAACAAGGAGTTTGTCAGTATTTACAGTAGAAAATACCTCACCCCTCAGATTGCAGAGATAGAAGTTCATGGGCCGGTATTAGAGAACATCATCCTTTTAGCTACAGAGGTATGCAAAGTACTGATAGAGTTAGATGTCCTTAAAGCTACAGGTCCTGATGATATATCCCCTCATGTACTTAAAAAATGCGCAAACTCAATATCAGTGGCACTAAGTATCATTTTAAAAAATTCATTGGAGTTAGGCGAGATTCCAAGATGCTGGAAACAAGTGAACGTGATACCTATCATCAAAAAGGGATGGAGGGATACGTCTCTAAACTATAGACCAGTTTCCTTGACCAACGTACTTTGTATAGTTATGGAGAAGCTACTAAGGAAACATATCTCTCGTTACTTGGAATCATTCAACTTTTTGTCAGTGAGGCAACATGGCTTGAGAGAAGGTAGATCAACAGTAACAAACTTATTAGAATTTTATGATGAGGTAAGCTGAAACTTACAGGAAAGAGAAGGCTGGGCAGATTGCATATTCCTAGACTTCCAGAAAGCATTTGACACTGTCCCACACAGGAGACTTATTAAGAAGCTGCAAGCAATGGCTAGAGTTGGTGGAAATGTCTTGGAATGGATAGAAACTTACTTAGAAGGAAGGGAACAGAGGGTTAGAGTAAGACACTCAGTGTCTGAATGGAGAAGAGTTAGTAGTGGAGTTCCACAGGGTTCAGCTTTAGGGCCACTTTAGTTCCTTGTATATGTAAATGACCTACCAGAGTCTGTAAATTCATTCATGAATATGTTTGTAGATGATGCAAAGATTGCAAAGAAATTAAGAAACAAGAACAATGGTAGAGAACTTCAGGAAGATCTAAATAATCTGCATGAGTGGTCTGAAAAGAGGCTAATGAAATTTAATGCTTTAAAATGTAAGATAATGAGAATGGGTATAAGTGCAAGAAGGCCCAAGCTTGACTACTCGGTGGCAGGAGTACAACTTCAAGAGAAAGAAAATGAGAGAGATCTAGGAGTAAACATACTGGCATTTTTATCTCCGGAAATACATATAAATGGCATAGTAAGGGCAGCATATGCTTTCTTAGCATATGCAAGGTTAGCCTTCAGGCACATGGACAAGGAAATTTTCAAAAATATTTATGTAACCTATGTAAGGTCAAAACATAAATATGCAGCCCCCTTTTGGAATCCGCATTTGAAAAAGCACATAGCTAAGCTTGAAAAAGTTCAAAGACATGCCACGAAACTGGTGACAGCAATACGCAATCTCAGTTATGATGAGAGGCTGAGGGAATTAGACTTACCATCTCTCGAAGCTAGAAGATTGGGGGGGGATATGGTGACAGTCTTTAAATTCCTTCATGGTTATGATAGAGTGGATAGAGATCGATATTTTGATATGGCTGGCTCTAGAACTAGAGGTCAGAGTTTCAAGCTTCGTAAGAAAACTTCTTTGCAGGATGCAAGGAAGTACTTTTTTAGTGTAAGAGTAGTTGATAATTGGAATTCGCTAAGCGAGGAGGTAGTTAATGCTAACTCAATCCATAGTTTTAAGGACAGGTATAATAAGTATCACTAAGTATAAAATGGAACAGATAAGGAGACGGGAAAATACGAGCTTTGGGCTCTTTCCTGTAAACACAATTAGTTAATCACAATTAGGTAATCACACACACACACACATACACACACACACACACACACACACACACACACACACACACACACACACACACACACACACGTGAACCTGGAGGTGATATTTTAGTCCTCCGTTCCAGTAATATGAAATAAACTGCATAGTAGGAGAGAAAATTAACTATGATTATTCCAGCATTACCTGAAATAGACAGTATCCCAATGCCAAAATTGGCTTCTCTGTGTTCAATCATGCCTATGGCGCCGGTGGATGTGCCGTTTGGCAACACACTCCCTATGCCAGTTATAAGAGCAGTTCTGACCTGGTATCTGCAAAGGAAAATAACTAGGGAGTAATTATGATGCTAGACAAGCTCATGTATATTCGGTATGGTTTGTCTATTCATACTCAGTGTCATACCAGAACCGTTTCGTGAAAAATTCAAAAGTTGATTCAATTGTGGGTGTTTGCATCACGTCGTCTGCAGCAGCTCATATATATATATATATATATATATATATATATATATATATATATATATATATATATATATATATATATATATATATATATATATATATATATATATATATATATTTAAGCTCTGATTATATCTTTTACTTGGAAAGAGAAATTATGGAAATGCAAATATTTCCTTGTTTGGCAATCAAATCAGTAACTTCCTCTATAACCTCCAGAGAATGCGCAAAGATCATATTATATATTAATCAGAGATTGCAATAGTCGTAAATATGCAGCAAGAGATATTTTTCAATACGTAGAAGTTTTTAGCTCAGTCTCTTAATGAACTAAATGAGAAAAATAAGAATTATGGCACTTAATGGTTGCAATTTTACATTTCTGGTATAAAGTCAAATAATTGCTAAACAATTTATATTTTTTTACTGATATTCAAGAGAGAGAGAGAGAGAGAGAGAGAGAGAGAGAGAGAGAGAGAGAGAGAGAGAGAGAGAGATCCATTCTGATATATATATATATATATATATATATATATATATATATATATATATATATATATATATATATATATATATATATATATATATATATATAGTGTGTGAAGTCCTGTAGCTCCTACTTTGGTAGCTGCAATCAGTGACTGCTTCTTTCCCTCCACTTTTAGACTCGGAAACTCTCTTCTGCTTCTATCTTCCCTGACTCTTGTGACCTTACTTCTGTCAAGATATAGCTCTACCATTATCCCAGGGCCAAATCCTTCCATATTGCTAAGTCTTCATTACTCTGACTATTTTTTCAGGTTGTCTTTTATTGTTTATCATTCTCTTATGTCTGTGTTGTCCTTAAGCTCCTCTTTTTTTCTGAAATTTCGTTGATGTTTGTACCCGATGTGGGTAATACCATTTATCGCTGTCACACTCAGGAAAAAGAAAACTTACGTGAAATTGAGGGTTGTGGCTAAAGCCTTAAGTACCTCATACTCAAAGCCACCAACTACTTCGTAGGAACCATCTTCATACTGCTTGCCCAAGCCCATAAAAGGCCAGGAATTGACGGATGCCACTGTTAATTGGCGTCCTCTAAGATCTCTGTAGATTTCTGGATCGTCTGGTTTATGAATTTTCAGTCGAGAATCTTGTCTTATTGTTCCTGATGGTTGAAATCTGCAAGAGAGATATATGTGCATATATGTTTAAATATTCATAAGTACATGGTCATGATTTAACTTTAGAGTCTCATGCCAGTTTTTTTTATTGCTGGATTCTGTTACTGAACACTTGTTTTCCATTTTACTAAACTTTTTTAT
Organism: Halocaridina rubra; assembly: GCA_037179515.1. Classification (NCBI taxonomy): domain Eukaryota; kingdom Metazoa; phylum Arthropoda; class Malacostraca; order Decapoda; family Atyidae; genus Halocaridina; species Halocaridina rubra. The sequence goes on from JAXCGZ010010014.1 coordinate 12,251, forward strand.
GGTCAAGATTTGACTTCAAGTTCTCATTTTTACTTTTTATTTTGGTTGGAATCAGCAAGACTATGCTCATTATTACTTTCTTAAACATACGGTCAAGATTTGGCTTCGAAATATAGTTTCAATTCTTTTCAGATAAACTTATTTTGCATTTCCCGAAACATGTGGTCAAGATTTGACTCCAATGATGCATTTCAGTTTTTCTGATGGTGGTAATCTGCGTTACATGCTGGGGGCTCCTATGTGGACCAGGATATGCAACCTACAAATGGAAACAAATCTACCTCCCTTATATAGCTGGATAAACGTTTCCAACACCAACTCCATAACAAAGGCTCTGCTATCCGAAAGGAAATCCCACACGCAAACAAGGCTGAAAGATGCCCTCAACAAACATCCTGACCTCCCTATCCCAAACAGCTATGCCGGCCACCTTCTGAAAAGTATTCACAAATGCAACATGGCATCTGAACTGGCAAGAATAAACTTAGACAAGCCCTGCACCAACTACAAGCCGCTAGTCCCATGGAGAGCACACCCTGCAAAATTCAACACCACTAGTCTTCCTGATAGTAAGAAAGCCTGTTCAAAGATACAACTGCATGAAGCAGCTCTAGCTGCCATCGCTGAAACCAACCAAGCAGAAGGCGTCTCCTATTACACAGATGGTACTGTCAATGCTGGTATCCCTGCAACTGGAGCGGCAGTCTACTCGGAGAGTTTTACAGCCTCCTGGAGACTTTCAGACTCCTGCTCCACTCTGCAAACTGAGTTATTTGCCATCAAAATGGCTCTGCACAACTCAATTGAAAAAGGACAAGGACCTGTTACGATACACACCGACTCACTCTCCTCTGTCCAAGCACTACAGCAGCAGAAGTTCAAAGAGAACATCAACCTAATCAGCACGGTCCAAACACTGCTAGTGCAACATCAAGAACAAGGAAGACCGGTAACCATCAACTGGATACCCAGCCATATCAACATCCCTGGAAATGACAAGGCTGATCAACTTGCCAAGGATGCCGTCTTATGCCGCAGCATACAGCAATCTATACAACCCAGTCTTCAACAATACAAATCAAAAACCAAGCAGGCACTACAGAGATCAAAGCAGGAAAACCACAACTACTGGGTCAACAGAAGCTCCTACTCTGCCACGTGGTACAGGGAAGCAACAAAGCTAGAGCCCTCTCCGGTATCCAAATACACCCCAAGGAGTCTGGCTGTCATGATAGCTAGACTCAGGCTAGGCTACAAATGCTGCTGGGAAATCATTGAGAACCCCAGAAAAGAGTGTGCACACTGTCAAATGATAACTGATAAGGCCCTGCTGCATTATCTTTTAGAATGTCCAAAGACAAACAGCTTAAGGAACGGATTAAACATGGAACCACAACACCCCAATGCGACAGTTCATGCAGCGAAAATTGTTAAGGAAATACTTGACAACATAGACACACATCTCACCACCTTGGAAACTTTCGAACCACCAAGGTGATAAAACAAACCAAGAGGTATAACCTCTAACCTACGGGCCGTTCTTTGAACAAGGGCCCGTGCCAACACAAGGTTGGCTTTAACCTCAAACAACAACAACAACAGGTAATCTGCAAGGCTGGACTTATTTTTTTTTTTTTTTATAGAAATGGCCAGAAATTAATTTCAAAGTCCCTTGTAATGTATTTATTGTTGGAATCTGCAAGGGTATGCTCATTTTCAGTTTCCTAAGCATACGGTTAGTATTTGATCTTCATGTCTTATTTCAGGTTTTGCTAATGGCTGGACTCTGCAAGAGTATATTTATTTCGACATTTGAAAACATATGGTACATTTTTTACATTAAAGTCTCATTTACAACTTTCTGATGGTTGGAATCTGCAAGAGTCTACTCATACTTAATTTGTAGTTTCCAAAAATATGGTCATATTTCGGCATAAAAGTCATTTAGAATAACTTTTTCAGATAAATATATCAGTATCAGTCCATGATAACCAAATTATTCCTACCGGATATCTCCTTTATGGTCAACAGTTGCTGAATATACTGTCGTAACTTCAGGAAAGCTAAAAACCAAAAGAACAACTTGAGTTCCTTCAGGAAGTAGTTCCTCAAGTACAGAAATAACCTCATCCTTATTCTCTGTTGTTCCTTCTTCAAGTAGCAGCATCCAAGTCACTTTGTAGCTGTTTATGCGATGATCTCGTACCTGAGAATGTAAAAGAGAAAGTGAATGAGAGAGAGAGAGAGAGAGAGAGAGAGAGAGAGAGAGAGAGAGAGAGAGAGAGAGAGAGAGAGAGAGAGAGAGAGAGAGAGAGAGAGAGAGCCATTCCTCTTCATTATATATAAAAAAAGACTTCATTCCTTGCTCTACCAGTTAGCGAAACAGCTCCCTACTGTCGGTAGCGTCTAATGTACATTGATAGATTGTCAAGTGTGTTGTACGTTCGAATTGTACTCAGGGGCAGAAATATGTATTAATGTATTCACGTACGATAATGTGAGTATTTGAAATTGTATATGCCTGCAGCATTTGAATTCAATGCAAAAACTAGCGTCGAGTTAGGTTGGAAGGTGGGATAAAAATGCACATATACTTTCAATTGTGGCTTCATTCTCTTTCTATAGACGTTTGCAACTTTCATAGAGACTTCAATGTTGCCGTCAGTAATGGCTAATACTTTTTGATTGGATTATATTTCGCGTTGTATGTTTGGATCCTGGTTTCAATCAAGTAATTTAATATAATTTGATATCTTAGCGAGATTTTGTTTACTAAAGTATCTTATTATGCACATAAAAAGTAGGTTAACGGGTAATGGGTTTCCTTCTTGGGGTGCTATGAAAAGCAGAGGCATAAAAAATGGCGACCCATTTAACGTCATAATAATGTATTCCGAGTTGATGCTCTTACTATATTTCTAGGAGTGGAATCAACAGGTAGTGGGTTTCCATTTTGGGGTGCTGTGGGAGGCAGTACTTTTATTATATTAACAACAGTTTCTAAATTTTGATGCTCCTATTACTTAAATATCTATGAGGGCACATGTGGCAGGGTATCAACGAATGAATGTGGAGGTAAGTCATAGATTGAAGGAAGTGAGTAAATGTCTAAGTGTAATCAAAGGTGTAGTAAGAAACAGGTATTTAGGAATGAATGCGAAGAGAAGGATATATGAAGGTATGAATGTGCCGGCAACATTGTATGGGGCAAAAACTTGGAATGCAAGACAGGGTGAAAAGAACAAATTAAGTGTAATGGAGGTGAGGTGTTTGAGAATTATGATTGGTGTATCGGGAGTATAAAAAGTGAGAAATGAGAAAGTGAGGCAGAAAATAGTTGTAGAAAGAAAGCTGTCGGATAAGTTAGATCAGAAAGTACTGGGTTGGGTTGGATGCATGGAAAGGATGAATGATGAATGATTAGCAAAGAGAGTGGGAATGCTGAAGTGGTTGGAGTAAGTCCAAAAGGTAGACCTAGAATGATATGGAAGGATAGTGAATAGGGCATTGGATGCCCATGGAATGTCATTGGAGCAGGGAAGAGAGAGTGCAAGTGATAGGAATGAGGGGAGGAAGCTTGTGTATAGCTGACGAAGGCCAAATGGAGTTCTCGCATCTGCTAGCACAGTTAGCTGTGACAGATGGGTGAGAGAGGTTCTCATGTGATAAAGTGATTGGGGTAAACCAGCTGTGGTGGTCAGGCCTCTCAGCAGAATATTCTTGTCCACGCACCCTGCGGATGATCCATACAATTTTTTTTTTTTCCAAGCAGCTAAGAGGAGAAACTGAGGTGTGACTTGGCATGTGGTGAATGTGGCCATATATATATATATATATATATATATATATATATATATATATTATATATATATATATATATATATATATATATATATATATATATATATATATATATATATATATATATATATATCAGATTAAATACATACATAAATGCATTTGCACTTATCAAAATCTTTATAACTAGGGGTGGCCGAGTCAGAGCACATATGTTCATTAGAAACCACTTTATCCCAGTCTTCCCTCTTAACTCCTTGTGGACAAAAGGTTACCAAAACTTCCCCCCCCCCTGCTACCACACTGATGGGATAAAGACAGCGTAAGTGGATAGGGATCTTCTGCCTTGAGGACTGACAGCCGTAGCTGATTTAATAAATCCGGGTTAAGTTGTTAAAGATTTAATGCTTAGGGGCTGCAATAGAACATGCAATTCAGGAATCCAAAAGTGGGCTCCGTCCCACCGCTGGGTGTTAGGAAGATTATCCAGCCTTAAACCTCTGGATTCCAGCCGGGTCATGTCCAACCACATTTGAATGGAAAATAATTATGACACAAAATAGCAAAATAGATGAATAAATACATAAATTAAAACTTAGTGCTTACTTTTTCAAAGATTTCTATATAGTTGGTGAATTTACCCAGGACGACGGCAATTGTATTATTGGTGGCAGCATTCATCAGTACGTTGAGCTCTGATATGGTGCCATTGTATTTATAGATAAGAATCCCATTCTCATATATACTGTAGCGATGTGTGAGTTCAAGCACTGTGTCTGTAAGCATGAGATATAAGGTATATCTTTATAAGCGTAAGCATATTAATGTTATAAAAGTGACCCCTTGCCATCACACATTCATAAAAACAAGCAAATATTATAAGATTCCTTGCCTTAATATATCTGTATAAGAACAAAAAGTGAATATTATATGAGTGATTCCTTGGCATATTCCTCCGTTATAAGAATATACAAATGAATAGCTTAAGAGTGACTCTTCCTTTCCTTAAAGTTTCAAGATGGCTGATCTCGGAAGCTTCCATTTATTTTTCAATATATATATATATATATATATATATATATATATATATATATATATATATATATATATATATATATATATATATATATATATATATATATATATATATATATATATATATATATATATATATATATATATATATCCCATTTACCCTTCCTTCCCGGTGATCCCCCAAGGGATTAAAAGTGTGTACACGGCGCCATCAACTATCCCTCCTTCACCGCTATCCTATCCACACCTGCTTCTTTCCTCACAGCTTAAAATAAAAGGAGACTACTAACCCTATCAAGAATACTTTGAAGCTTTCCTTTATACTTGCAGATAAGACATGACCTCAGTTCCCAGATCACTCACCTACGGCTCACATATGGCCCATCCACCCTTGGGTGGATATTTACAACAACGACTATCTTAATAAGAGCAAAGTAATGTGTATTGTAACCTTCATTAAGGGGGGTTTACACGGTCAAACGGTTCGTCGAACGCGGTTCGACAGACAAGTGTTTGAAGTGATGTTCACACGTTCGAACATCACTTCAAACACTTGTCTGTCGAACCGCGTTCGACCAACCGTTTGACCGTGTAAACCCCCCATTAGAGATTATTAGAATGGTATTAAGTAAATGGATTTTTTTATTATATACAAATGAAGATAAAAGACCGATTCCTTATGATGTCATATTTTTATAAAAACAAACAAATGAGATAACTTGCAATATTATATCTATTATAATATTATTATCTGAAAGAAAATTAGTGTTAACTAGCTGAGTAATAAGTTAAATATACATTTTATATGCAAACAGTCGAATTTTTGCTTGTTTGTCTGTTTGTTTGATTGTATATCTTTTTGCTTGCTTGCTTCTGCTTTTTATTTGTCTTTTAACTTACCCATGTATGGTTGGTCGTAGAGTATTTGTAAACTGGCAGGAGATGAATTTATCAATACATTTAGAGTTGAAACCACGTCACTCATCACAGAGTATCTGGAAAGGAAATTTGAAAATTGTCTAATAAATTTGAAAAGAGATTAGTGATGTAATATACGACTGTATATATATATATATATATATATATATATATATATATATATATATATATATATATATATATATATATATATATATATATATATATATATATATATATATATATATATATATATATATATAATTTAATACTGATTTTAAATTTGACAATTACCTCCTAACTGAGGATGAGGGCGAAACCCGATTACCTAACCTAATGACTAAGTTACCTAACGAAACCCAACCTAATTTTATATTAGAGAGTAATTATAGGCTACAACTTTACAAATACCAAAATTAATATCAGCAGTTACTTTTCCAAACTGGATGGATTCGCCTCCAGACCCCTCTTACCAAACCTAACTAACCGAACCAAATCTACTTTCATTTGATATTAGAAAGTGACTGCGCTGCTCAACTTCACGTATCCTGATTTTAATTAATCTTTTGAGGTAATAGTTATTGATTATTAATATAGTCTTGTTGATATCAGTATTTCAATGTAGCGAAAGCGGTCTCAGGGTCTTTAAGGAATATATCTTTAGGATATACTCAAACACTTTTTTTTTTTTTTTTTTTTTTTTTTTTTTTTTTTTTTTTTTTTTTTTAAGTGTGACATCGTGACGGGTCTTTCCTCATCAGGTCTGTGCACTAAGAAATATTTAAAAAAGCGTGTCAGCTTGAGGACTAGGCAGGAGTTATTTTTCTTTTTTAGTGCAAAGGAGGGCCGAATGTACGGTAAAAAAAAAAAGTATCCACAAGACTTTGTTTTGATATGATTCCGGAGACCAAAACATTTGAACAATGTGTCAGTTTTCTTCATTTTTGTTTTTTGCACCATATGTGGCATCTTTTTCTATGACTACAGCTACACTGAATATTCTTGGATATTCATCACATCTTTTATTATCCCTTCACATCTGATAAGTCATTACACTCTCCATCTCTGTTTTTCTTTACTTGATGTATTCTTCGTGCCCAGGCCGATGAGGGCTGTTTTATTTTATAATTTTTTTTGGCCCGTCCTGGTGTCCCAATCATATAAAAAAAAATCTTCATCACACCATGCTGACTTACTCTTATTTCGATTGCCAGTCCTTTCCTACCCTATCTCTTATAATCGTCTCTTACGACACACAGGAAATACGAATGGGATGTATTTTCCCCTACCACCACCATTACTATCAAAGAATTATTTTTTCTTTCTTTTCTAAACTCATGAAAATTAAACATTTTATTTAGGTTAACCTTACCTCTCATAGCCAGGGAGAACGCCTGGTAATTTGATTGTGGTCGTGGGAATGGAAATATTACCAATTCCAGAAGTGCCTGTGGTAGCATTCATGAAACTGAAGATAACCACCATCACTTGAAAATTGCAAAAGAAAAACTTGATGAATTATATATATATATATATATATATATATATATATATATATATATATATATATATATATATATATATATATATATATATATGCACACACACGTGTGTATGTGTGTGTGGGTGCGTGTATGTGTGTTTGTATGTATGTATGTATACAATGAAACTACTAGAAAATAAAGAAAAATAGAATTTTTACACTGCATATGTAATATTCGCTGATATGAGTTCAGGTCTACCACAACCCCTTATGAAATAGACTTATTATCACTTAGTTTGTTTAGTGAGGCGTTGCTCGTCCTCTGCCTCCCATAGATCATACTCCCATTGTCTCTTACTCCGTATTTTCTTCTAATAGGGCATTGGACTTGAATACTACTTCCTTGTTTGTCCTACGTTTCGTGAGTACCTATTAAATAGAGTGGAGCGAGGCGTCTACTAATTACCCCCTTAATACTTTCCTCGCATGAATAGTTGATGAGTCCAAGGAGGATCTGGTAGGAGAGCTCCAACCAAAATCCGGATCTTGTAAAGATAAATAACACCACAACCCCGTGTACAGTTGAATAACCCCATAATAACTCTGGTAAAGATAAATAACCCAGTAATTAAACTTGTAAAGTTGAATAACCCCTTGTTTGTCTTTATAAGAACCAATTGAAATCATATAGGAATTAAAAAAAAGTAAGAATACAGGATATTTATTCACACACATACACAAATGCAAGTAAAAGAAAAAACAACTAATAATTACCTTTTAAATACAAATAACCCCTATAACTACCTTGTAAATATGATGAACCCCAAGACTTGTCTTGTAAAGATGAATAACCTTAAAGGACCCTGGGGTGATTTATCTTTACAAGATTCCAGAATCCTAATAATTGAGTATGTTCTTTTGCTAGTCATCCTGATTACATTTTTGTCATCAGTTTCATTATAACACCATAAATAACCAACCTCCTTCAAACTGTGTATTTTAATTCTGTCTTTGCTTTTCCTTGCTTCTCTTGGCACTTCAAGTTATAACTAACCTCCATTAGTCTAGAACAATGGACGTAAGCCTTTTCAATACCAAGCCTAACTTTTATTTAAATGAATTTTCCACTGTTTTATTTATTTTTTTTTTGCATGGTTTTTGTACTCTACATAACAGTCCGATTATATTAAGTAACAACTCTCTCGTTTTCTCATGTTCGCTTCATGTAAATATGCCACAAACAGTAGTTAAAAATGAATAATAACTAAAAAGAATGGAAGTTATAGTCTAATAGGATGCTTTAAAAATATTATTACTTTAAGCTTACCCATATAAACTGATATTTCAGTCTCCATGGCATCTCGAGTAAAGCAATCTGTAAAAGAATTAAGAAGACGAGAACATTAGTTAGTTAATGGGGTACATACTCGTTTCTTTATATGGTAAATGTTTACTGATAAAAATATTCCACAAAGATTCATATTCAATTTCTGTTTTTCCCTGACAGGTATTCCAAACAAGATTTTGTATTGAAAATCTCAAGTAAAGGAATCTGAAATAATTAACAAGATCAGAGCATTAGGTTATTACTGGGGTGCAGCATTTTTTTTCTCGGAGCGTTCGTATACTGATATTAAATTTCCATGGCTATTGATGTGCTAGATTCTGTTATTGTCAAAAATTCATTCTATGTGAGGTTATGTATTGAAAATCTTGAATAACAGTCTGAGAGTATAAAAAAACGAAACTTTATCACTACAGTACAGAGTAGTTTTCTGGGAGCCTTTATTTGCTGAATATAATCTTCCATCAAGATATTTGCGTGGTGTTCTGCTCTTGCCTGATATGCTCTTCAGTGGATAATCTAGAGTAACACACTCTGACTGTTTAAGGAAAACAGAGGATTTGAACCGGGTTATAGAAGTGTTTCTTCTTTAGGGGTCTTATTTTCTTATACTATAATTTTGTAAAGATTACCATGAGATGCTTTTCTGTTTTCACCACATGAAAAATCCTAGCAAGGTTAGTTCGTGATCATCTCAATATTTGTAGTCTAAAACAGTTATTGAAACCAGAGAATAAAAGTGGGTTGCATTATTATTTTTCTTTAGGTCTTTGTTTACTCGTTGTGGAACAAGTGAGCGTCAAATGAAGGAGATAGCTCACATGCTTTTGGAGAAGGAAGATGGATGTTTTAGCTATGAATAAAACATTGTTGAAAGGATAGCTTTCTTGACGTGTGGATGAGGAAGGAGCAAGACTAAGAGATTGGGAAGATTAGTTGCAGCTTTTTGAGGGGAAGGATGGCAGTGTTTTCAGTGAGTAAAACAAACTTGAGTGGGAAAGGTTCAGTGGTATACGTGGCTGTAGAATGAGTGAGCGTAAAAGAAAGAGGAGATTGGTTGGGACTTATAAGAAAAAAGATGGATGTGTTAGTACTAAATGAAACAAATTTAAAAGGAAAAAAGTTTCCAGTATGTGGTTCTGGAATGAGCAAGATAAAAGAAAGAGAAGATTGGTAGCAGGTTTTTGGGAAGAAAGATGGATGCGTTAGTATTGAATGAAATTAAGGTGAACAAGTGTGTGCTCTCACTCGGCCATTCTTATTTACAAGCAGAATTGAGGCTCTTGTTTAGAGATAGATATATAGAAAGACCTACATATAATTCCATATTGTAATGTTTATCCTTTATTTCACTATAAGCTGCTGTGCAGTACGGTAATTTTCATGAAACTTCCTGTGCAGTAATGTTTATATCTTTTTTTTTCACAAGACTTAATGTGCAGTAGTATTCATTTTTCACGAAAGTTACTGCACAGTAATGCTTTTCTCATAGAAGTGTCTGTGCAGTAATGTTTGACTTTTAAGTTTATTTTTTTTCGCTAAAGTTACTGTAGAGTAATGTCTATTTTTCACAAACTTATTATGCAGCAATATAGATTTTTCACTAAAGTTGTTTTGTAGTAAGTTTTTTTTATATCAAAAGTTGTTTTGCAGTAAAGTTTAGTTTTGCAATAGTTACTGTGCAGTAAATTGTATATTCTTTTCTCAGAAGTTGCTGTGCAGTAATTTTAATGTTATTTTTCACAAAAGTTACTGAACAGTAATGTTTAACTTTTAGCTTTCCAGTAGTTAAAGTACAGTAATTTTTTATTTGTTTATACTTAACAAATATTACTATGTACCGAAAATATTCCTAAAGCAGATGTTGGAAATGTCTATAAATTAATATATATATATATATATATATATATATATATATATATATATATATATATATATATATATATATATATATATATATATATATATATATATATATATATATATATATATATATATATTAGTGCACATTAAATTTCAATAAATGATGATTTTTTTTTATATACAGTGGCCCTTAACCCATTTGTAAGGGATTTGACCGAGCCAAAAAAAAAAAAAAATCACAAGTCAAACACGCCTCAGTCATTCCTCTTGTCTCCTTAGAGATGTTGCCACAATTTCCCCCCCCCCCATCCTGCTTGGGTATGTGGGAAGGTATCTTCGACCGTGAGACCAGAAGATACATAACTTCACAGTAACCTTTTGTAAGAGAACAACTATTACTGCACAGTAACTTTCGGGAAACAAAATAGCATATATGGACAGTACTTTTGTGAGAAACGAAATATACATTGTGTAGTGTTCCAAAATTTAACCATCGATATGCAACGATATTTCACAGCTTTGTAAAAATATAAATGGTGTTATTAAGCTGAATATTTTTCAGATTTGAATGCAGAGCAAAAGTAATTATTTATTGGTTTATTATAAAGGAAATCCGTAATTTGATTCAACTTTGAAAGCATAGAAATGAAAAAGATGTTAAGCATTTGTACTAATTTTTTACTACTCAAAATGTACATAGTATTTATATTTATTCACACACACACACACACACACACACACACACACACACACACACACACACACACACACACACACACACACGCACACACACACACACACACACACACACACACACACACACACACACACATACACACACACACACACACACACACACACACACACACACATAATAAATAGGAAATTACTTACGGTGCCTGAGTGATATAGGAATCTAATATTAAGAAAAACATGAGTTTAACATAAACACTAGCCGCATTCCCCTTTGTAAGGGAGGTGACTGAGTGAAATCACACACATTCGATAGAGACCGATACACCTCATTTATTCAATTATAGCTTCTTGGGGATAAAGTTTCACCACAATTCCCTCCCTTCTCGGGTCGCCCACAGGGTAAGTGGATAAGGTTCTTATGCTGTGATGCCCAACAACCGTAGTTGGCATACCCCCACCGTTTTATCTCATGGTAAGCCTCCTACAAAAGCAAATAAAAATTATGCATGGAAGAGGAGTTCCAGTATTAGAGAAACTTTAACCAACTTGGGTAAGAATAGCCAGACTCACACCTTTACAAAAGATTGTTTCTGGAGCGGAGGTCAGAGCCAGACTAATCCAGTGAGGCGACTGGAAGGTACAATGGAACTTTTAACTAGTATGGACAAGAACCACCAAAGTCTCACCTCTACAGAAGGTTGTCTCTGGAGTGGAGGTCAGAGCCAGGCTGATCCAGCGAAGCGACTGGAAAGTGGAAACTGACCAGAAACAGTCTTGGAGGTCTCTTTAATGTCTGAGGGTCAGAATGAAACTCCACCCACTCCATGAATCTTTTCCTGTCCTGTCCTTCAGATTGAATAAGTAATCAGCTGTTGTCGGTAAATAGACACTAAGTGACAGCATGGAGGAATTAATTCATGTTCTTTCTGTGCCTCATAATTATTCCACATATCTTTGTTGGTGAATCTTTTAGATCGTTTTAATCTTCTTTTCTTTATTTAAAATGTGTATTTTTTTCAAAAAATTTTTGATGGTGACTTAGGTAATAGTTTGCATAATTTTTCCTACTTTTTATGTCTTTTTACATGTGTTACTTGTGTATTTTTCCACAAAATTTTCATAGTTAATCTTTTATACTACGGAGTTACGGTCTTTTCCTTCCCTCCGTCTCTCTCTGTCTCTCCATAAAACCTGGTTTTTGCAATATTTATTCGATACTGAACAAAAAATTTAATACGCAAAGACTTCACCCAGTCATAATATATATGTAATTTGTTTCAAGTAAACAAAAGCTGACAAAGGTGTGATATTAGTTAAGAATGTTACCAGCTTTTAGATTTAGCCAGAATTTTGATTTGGATAAATATAGTTTTTTTTTAAGACTTGAGCGTCTTTTGTCATTAAAAACTTGGAGCGTCATTTCAACAAAACTGAAATTAAATCATATCATAATAATAATAATAATAATAATAATAATAATAATAATAATAATAATAATAATAATAATAATAATAATAATAATAATAAAAATAATAATAATAAAATCTTTCGACTTCTCCCGTCAGGGGTTGAGACAGTGGATCAATCGTCTCCATATCACCCTATCCCCTGC
>JAXCGZ010010014.1:30000-32500 GCA_037179515.1 Halocaridina rubra
GTGCCTCTACTCTCAGGCAGAATATCTTCAATGATATACTCCATCAACAACACACAGTGGTCACTCTTTCCAATTGGTGGTTCATACTCAATTTTTTCAATATCCAACACATTATCTGTGAATACTAGATCAAGTAGTGATGGCTCATCCCCACCCCTGGCCCTTGTTGGTTCTATTACATGTTGGTGTAGGAAATTCCCTTGTACACAATGTAGGAATCTTGCCCTGAATGAGTCCTCACCACTTTGTGGGTCAAGATTTATCCAATCTATCTCTTTATGATTAAAGTCTCCCATAATCAAAATCCTACATTTTTATTCCCGTGCCATGTTAACAACTGAGTTTATGACTTCAATAGTACCTATATAACTTTCCTCATAAACTTCATGCCTATTCTGGTTCCTTGGTGGGTTATATACAACAGTTATTATAATGCTCTCTGACCCAGTATTTATGCGAGCAACAAGAACTTCCTGGAACTCACTTTCTATAGCCAAGTTTATTTCTTCAACTTGAATCCTTTCACTTATGAGCAGTGCTATCCCTCCACCAGTCCTCTCAGATCTTTCAACCCTTAGTATTCTGAAGCCCTTAGGAAAAACTGTGACACTGTTTATGTCCTCACTCAACTTAGTCTCTGTAATTGTTACTATATCTGCCTTACTGTTGTGAATCCTATCTTTTAATTCTACTGCCTTACCAGCTAATCCATCAGCATTTGTGTATAACAATCTTAATGAGGCCCCATCCCCTGATCTTCTGTCATTATCTTCTTTACCTCCCCTTTGTCTGGGAGAACTCTGAAATGAAAATTTTTCTTCTCTTCTTCATTTCTTTCCTCATTTAACCTTCTTGCCTATTGCAACAAGTTTTTTTATCTTTCCCATCTCTTCCTGTGTTCTGTATCGTCTGATGAACACTTCTTTGAATTCTTGAAGGTCTTTTAGACTTTTTTTTTCTCAACAGTATTTCCCTACATGTTTCCCCTCTCTCAAAGGTTACTTTTGTTGGTCTCGGCTTTCCTTCCCTTGAATATTTACCTAGTTGGTGTATGTTTACAATATCCTCAGGACCACAAACTACTCCAAGCTTTCTTATCAGGTCTACAACCCTAGCTTTATTTTCTTCAAGTCTCCCCTGCCATGTTGGCTCCTGGGATTCGCTTATGCCTGAGATTACCACTGTCTTCTCCTTATCAAGTGCCAGTCTGATGAGTGTGTGCGTGTGTGTGCGCGAGTATGTGTTTGTGTGTGTGTATTTATATACCTAGCCATATATATATATATATATATATATATATATATATATATATATATATATATATATATATATATATATATATATATATATATATATATATATATATATATATATATATATAATTCTCTTAAAACTTTTTGAATAGATTATTTTTTTATAACTCACAAAGAGTTGAGTGGAATGCATGAGTTACCCATATCTCAAGGAATAGTCTTTGCGTCTCTCTTGCTTAGCATCTCGTAGCAGTGCAATGGCAATGGCCTCTCCCTTTTGGTTTAAAGGTTTGGGGTTCGCTTCCAGACCGATAAGTCAGTTTGATGTGGTAACTTCAGTTTTGGTTGGCAAATCCTTTTTTTTTTTTTTTTTTTTTAATTTTGATACTCCTTTCACAGTTTTTTTTTTTTTTTTGGGGGGGAGAGGAAACAGAGAGCGGTTTGTAATATGATAAACTTTGTTTATTAATATGTCTCCGGACTGTTATTTTTTTTTCATTTGAGGTTTGTTTTCAAAGTACTAGTTTTTTAATGCATTACAAAAATATTCACAGATTATGATTTCTACCACAAATACATTCGTTGCTATTAGCCAGCCTAGAACCAGAATGTAAAAAGCAGCCTGCAAGAGAGAATTTGCCCTAGTTATATTCAGTTCTATATATATATATATATATATATATATATATATATATATATATATATATATATATATATATATATATATATATATATATATATTACATTGCTCTTTTTATTTCTTAACAAAATAATGATTCCACTCATATTTATATAATTATTTATTGCATATTTACATTTTTTTTATTGACCCATTTCTATCTACTTATTTATTTGATGTGTTAATCTGTTTATTAATTTATCAATTTATCATTTTGTCTACGAGTATATATATGCTTATATAGACATACATATACTTATATATAATCATATATATCCATACTTATTTATCTCTCAGCTATTCATTACCTTATTCATTTATATACATATATTTTATATTAACCTGAATTTGAATAAGATTGATGGGCGATTGACGTGCGTCTTCTATTCCGTATTGATTGTCGGCCGACTTCGACGATTCATCTTCTATCCATTTATCATAAAGACCGGCCTCAATCATGCCTCGTAATCTTGTAAGAAATACAATTTTAATAACTTTTGTATATATATATATATATATATATATATATATATATATATATATATATATATATATATATATATATATA
>JAXCGZ010010014.1:35000-40000 GCA_037179515.1 Halocaridina rubra
ACTTTTACTGTAATGAAAGTTTCTTTTTCCAAATCTGCTAGACACAATTTCAATGAAGACTCTCGCAAGGACAAGAACGTATTTATCGTGTATTACGTTGGGCATCTGTGAACGAATGTAGAGGATGTACTTTTATTATATACAAAATAATACAGTGTTTCCCCTAGCTTTTTATTATTTACAAAAAAAGACCTTTAAAAATGCTCGAGTCAAGGTATACTGTAATATATCTCACTTTACAGAACTGAAACCATATACTTAGAAATAACTCAAGGTTGCGCTTTATACCAATTGGTAAATTAGAAATTACTTGCAATATCAGCTGCATTTAATTTTAGTTACTTTTTAACCAAAAGTAGATGGGAGTGCTTAGGTATGTGTATAGTTATATAGGTTTTAGCTGGTCCTAGAGTGTTACTTTCTTTTCCAGTACTGTGCTAACATATCATTGTAGTTTTCTGTCTTCTAGTTAACCAACTGTACTTTGTAATTTTCATAGTAAAGTTCCATAATTACCGATGACATTTTGATAGTTCATATTTTCACTTGATCCACTTCGAGGTACATATATGACTCAGTATATTTGGTGGATTACTCAGTAACTTGTACAGTACTTGTTTATCTGTGTCCTTTTATATATAAATGTACTGAGTACAATTTCTTTTAGGAAAAGATGTTTTTTTATGCTGCTACTTGTAGGGGGATTTCATGATAATCAATTTCTGTTTTATGTTTCATCTTGTGGCAACCTCTCTTTCATATCTATTCATCGCAGCTTTCGCACTGAACTAATGTGGGAATATCGCTTTGGCCCACGTCACCTGTTTTATTATCTCCACACAAATCCCTATCTCTTGCATTTTCTTCCCTGCTTCACTGACATATCATTTGCATTCAGTTTTCCCATTCTACGCCTTCCTGTCGGCCTTAATCCATTTTTGCTCTGGTCTCTATACACTCATATAAAAAAAAAAGTAATTACACTGCCTTTGCTACAGTGCATTGACACTTACCATTTCAAATATACTCGCAGTACTAGCTTTGTAGGAGCTCTTCTTAGGATCTTGCTTTAGCACGAGCTCCCAAATGTCCTTGAAAATACCGGACTCTGCAGACTGTGTGTAATGGAATACAGGTTACACAGAGGTGGTATGTAATATATTTAACTTAATATTATATATATATATATATATATATATATATATATATATATATATATATATATATATATATATATATATATATATATATATATATATATATATATATATATATATATATATATATTAAAGAATCATCTGTATTAGAAAAAGGCTGGCAATGGAGATATCTTACCTTAAAGAAGTATTCTGTAACTGTGTCCCTGGCTAATAACAGAGGGTGACCGGATTGCATTGCGGTATAAAGGTCGCTGAGAGTATCAATGGTTTTTTCATAGCTTTTAATAGCTAATAGTGCAGTTAGGTTTCCCGAGTACATGACTGTAAAGTAAATATGTATATGCACAATAGTCATGGTTGATTTCCATGCCTTCACAATAAAATGTAGATTTTTGTTAAGGTTATATTGCATATTTGTTTAATAATATACTAGTATTTAATCAGAATTCATAAATGAGCTGCAATACACCGCTACGAACAAACGATGCCCACCCAACCGCTAGGGGCGCCACTGTGTCAGACTTTGAATAGCTGACAGAAGAGTGACGAAACTCAAATACATTCACTTTGGTTCAATTATTAACAGTTACTGTCAGATGAAAACTAATGCAATTGTGCATTTTTAATGATTAGTCACACAATGAAATTTTATGTAGTGGTTCCTATGGTGGTCAGGTGGAGCACTAGGGCAACGTCGGCAGTTGGTAGCTGAGTGGCGGAAGCGCATGTTTATTAGCTCAGGTTGAATTAAGAAAATGCTGTAATTGACCGCTATATAAATATATTGCGTAGTATATCCAGTGACAATCGTACGTGGTCTGGCTTAGCACTATCCAAAATTGAAGTCAAAACTTACCAATGACAAGAAGACAAAAGATGTACCAGCAGACAAAAACAATTTTATAACGGGTTTTCGAAAGTTTGATGCAGTTTCCTTGTAGGACCAAAGTGCGGAAGACATTGAATACATACACGTGGGTAGCTTGCACTGGTGCTTCTTCCTCTAATATTTTTTCTGAAGCTATAGATATCACTGCCAGAGCGAGACCAGTAATAATCATTGTGGCAATGATGGTGAGCCAAACCTGTAGTGACACAGAGGTCATAGTTTCCCTTATAAGGTCAATGACTTAAACAAAATAAAATCTTGAATGTGTGTGGGAGAAAAAATGCGTAGGATGGAATTTCCATCTTCTCTCTTCATCCCATTCAGTGACTTTTGCTATGCGCATTGGAACACGGATGTGGTATTCTAGTCTCCAACCCCAGGAGAAAGCATAAAAAGTACAGGAGAGAATGAACTATCACAATAGACTATATATATTATGGCACCTCTATAAATCATTTAACAATCTCAATTATAGAATAAACAGTGGAGAACTGGTTGTTTATACCTAATTTTTGGTTAAAAACAGTTATATAGCGCCAGCCCTTACTGAACCTATTTTATATTAAAGCAAATGTAACATACAAGTACACAATTTTGCATATATATATATATATATATATATATATATATAATATATATATATATATATATAGAGAGAGAGAGAGAGAGAGGAGAGAGAGGAGAGAGAGAGAGAGAGAGAGAGAGAGAGAGAGAGATTTACAAATGCAATATATATATATATATATATATATATATATATATATATATATATATATATATATATATATATATATATATATATATATATATATATATGGTTCCGGTTCCGGTTCCGGTTTTACGTCACGGACTCCCTTATCAACCAAGGGCTAGGACGGTTGCCTTCTTGCGAAGGACTTGTTTTGGCAGATGTAATCCTTACGCTGAGTGCATGCCTTTGCTAACCTCAGACCGTGGCGGGGCGCGAACCCTCGACCTGACATATATATATATATATATATATATATATATATATATATATATATATATATATATATATATATATATATATATATAGAGAGAGAGAGAGAGAGAGAGAGAGAGAGAGAGAGAGAGAGAGAGAGAGAGAGAGAGAGAGAGAGAGAGAGAGAGAGAGAGAGAGAGAGAGAGAGAGAGAGAGAGAGAGAGAGAGAGAGAGAGAGATTTACAAATGCATTTTATATATATATATATATATATATATATATATATATATATATATATATATATATATATATATATATATATATATATATATATATATATATATATATCACATAGTTTATATTATCTGTACATAGAATCTAAAATATTTTGGTAGCATACTTGATAAGAGAAAGGTGAAAACACAGCGAATGTTCTGTCCTTGAGAGATGGAGCTCTTGAGAATATTATAAATGCAACGTGTAAATGTGCTATTGCAAAGTCCACTGCAATTTCTCTGTTTTCTGAAATCAGAAGGCATAGTTTACTCCAACTCTATTTCAAATTTAGATGCTTCTTATTTGAGTGCCACCAATTTAGAGACAGCATTGGTGCCAAAGTAACTAAATATAATTCAGTTTCATCTTGGTCAGCAAATTGAAATACCTAATATGATAATCCTAGCCAGGGAGGTCAGTGCCTCATGTTAGAATTGCTGCTTTTAAGAAAGCATTATTAACAAAATTCTTTAGCTAACCATAATTAGATTTCATTTTGATTCGGAGATTCCCAAAAGAGAGGTGTGGTATTGGTGTGATATTACGAGTTGCGGAGCTTTACATGAATAATCCTTGGAGTAAGTTATTACATTTGGGGTCCTAGGCTCGATTTCTTAAACAGGGTAACCCTAGGATACCATATTGTTAGTAAGCTAGACACACAAATTGATTTCATAAACGCACGGGATCCTAGCCATACACAGAACCGCGTCAGACGCGTTTATGAAATCCATTTGTGTGTGTCTAGCTAACTAACAATATGGTATCCTAGGTTTACACTGTTTAAGAAATCGGGCCCCTGTCATATATCTGCTTTTATATCACAATGTATATGAAAACATAGGTTGGTGACTCTTGTCTTTGTATTTTCTTTCTATGATCCTGTAGGTTTTACTGTTGTTGTATACTGTATAGCCGTATATTATGTCATAAGTTTATGTTATTAAAGTTGCATATTGCTGTGTTGTATATAGCTTTGTATGGTTTGTTGTATGATTTAGCTACAGCTGTATTGTATTGAACAGTAAGGCCCGATTTCTTAAACCGTGTAAACCTTGGATACCATATTGTTAGTTAGCTAGACACACAAATGGATTTCTTAAACGCATCTGACGTGGTTCTGTGTATGGCTTGGATCCCCCCCCATGCATTTATGAAATCCATTTGTGTGTGTCTAGCTAACTAGCAATATGGTATTCTAGGTTTACACTGTTTAAAAAATAGGGCCTAAAATTTTCATCACATTATTGGAGTTTTTAATTAGAGGAGGGAATAGATTCCTAAGGGAAGAGCTTTCACAAAATGAAACATCAATATACACACACATATGGCAATCTCAAAGGCCCGATTTCTCAAATTGTGTAAACCTAGGATACCATATTATTAGTCAGGTAGACACACACAAATGGATTTCATAAACGCATCTGACGCCGTTCTTTGTATGGCTAGGATCCCCCCATGGGGTGATCCTAGCCATACACAGAACCGCGTCAGATGCGTTCATGAAATCTATTTGTGTGTGTCTACCTAACTAACAATATGATATCCTAGTTTTACACTGTTTAAGAAATCGGGCTAAAGTAACACTTGACATAAAATCAGGTGGTTCAGACTTGATCCTACTTGAAGTGATTCAGTTATTGAGGTAACATTTAAAGTTAGGTGAGGAATTAAAGATATCTAAGGTTGCAGGAATAGAAGATAAACTGGACCTGTTAGAACTAATGATCT
>JAXCGZ010010014.1:45000-47500 GCA_037179515.1 Halocaridina rubra
ATCACAATTTTCTCCAGAAGAAAAAACTGATATTATGTCTTTGTGTTAAGGCTTTGAATCTAATAAAACAGAAAATTCCTTTATCTACTTTGACCTAGCAAAGAAATTATCTCTTTCGAATACCTCAGTTTTTCGTTTGTTTTTTCCTAGAGAAGTAAGAATACGATAATTGTGATTTTGAAGTCCATAATGGAATTGGACTGAAATTTGATTATTCTTATGAGTTTATATGTAGAATGTATAAATATGATCATTATTTTCGTCGAATATGTGCGATATTTGATATATACTCCATAATATATAATCAAAAAATCCATCTAAAATCATTAGAGGAACCATATTTCAGAATCTAAATCAGTTATGGAGTTCTTAATAATTGGATGCCGTCGGTCCTAGAACCTCCTAACTTCACCTAACTAATTTAAGCATCCTGACCTAAGTTTTAACATTAGAAGGTAATTATGTCCATCAAATTTACAGATGCCAAAAATATTACAAATAGTAAAACATCCTACCGGATGAATCCTTCCCTGTTGACAACCGATGTAAAAGCTCTTGTAGCATTGTTTAAGCTAAATACCAGAAGAACGACTTGCGTTCCCTCAGGAATAACTTTCTCCAGATCAGAAATAACTTTTTCCTGATCATCCATTTCTTCTTTCAGTGCCATTAACTATTTTACTTTATAGCTGGTGATTCGCTGATTTAGTACCTGAAAAAGGTGAATTTTTAACTGTGATTTCAGACTTGTTTGTCTTTAATATGTAACAGTGGCTCAGTTCCAGATCTGACTTCAGAATTTATTGTCTCATAACACTCAGGTTCGTTTCCTCTTATTGGGTAATGTGCGCTTAATAATGTTTGCTAGTGATTTTACATGTTAGATGACTGAATTCACATAGGTCCAGATAATTGAAGGGCAGCGACCTCTGGTAGGAAGCTCAAAACATCATCTAAGTCATAGCGTAACATCACAACTGATTTGCATATAATTGTGAGGTTCTTACTTTAATTGTGATCCGTCACTAAGTGGCAGAAGCTAAGACTGAAATCTATACTGTCAATGGTCTTTGGCTCAGATCCCCGTCTCAAGTACTGTTTGTTTTTATTATATGCAAGTTTTATTACTTGCTAGATCAGTGAATACATAGAACGTAGTAAACACAAGATAGGGTACTTGAACGATATTGCTGATTGGCAATTGGTGTTTAGTAGGATGTTAAAAAATTCGCTTAAGGCTTTGGCCTGATTTTTTAAACAATGTAAACCTAGGATACCATATTGTTAGTTAGTTAGATACACAAAAATGAATTTCATAAACGCATCTCATGCGGTTCTGTGTATGACTAGGATCCCGTACGGAAACCTAGCCATACAGATGTGTTTATGAAATCCATTTGTGTGTGTCTAGCTAACTAACAATATGGTATCCTAGGTTTACACTGTTTAAGAAATCGGGCCTTTGTCCAAAAGAAGTGAGTTGCTTTGTAATACACTATCTTCCTTTGCTCATTAGTAAGAGCTTTGACTATGAAAGCTATATTCTCATAGGTCTTGATTACAAGAAGTGACTTCTTACATTTTGAAAGATCTCCAAGTAGAAAGTCGGTCTACATAGGACGATGGATACGGTGTTCTTGGTAGCAGCGTTCATCATTATATTGAGTTCCGTAGTTGTCCCTGTGTATTCAATCAACATAATTCCTTCCTCTGGTAATTTGGAGTCTTGCGTAATTTCGCGAACAGTATCTGCGAATAGATAATAAAGGGTTGGTTAAATCTGGTCATAGTTTTACTATATTACAATAATATTTTTACTCTGTTTAATATTGCTGAAAATAATCTATATTATTATAAAGAATTTGTATTTTTACTCTTTTTATGTATAATTGCTAAACATCACCGGTAATATTTAATATATACTTGGTAGGATGGCAAAAGGATACGCAACCTTGCATTGAAAATGTACCATATAGAGTTATGTAACATTTTTTGCTGTCCGTATTCTTGAAATTGCGAAAAAAAACAAAAAACAAAAAACGAAGCTTTAATATGAACAAAAAGCATTCAGATAGAATGCGTTCATTCCTAGTATAGCAATTAAGCTGTAAGGATTGTGTATCTTTTAGACCTTCAGTGGTGTAGTTTATAGCGTCTTGGCACAGCAATTATGTGCCTTAGCTTTGAGTCCTGGTTAGGGGTAAAATATGATTCATGTTTTCACATATGGTAATGTGTTTATTTGATTATTATTAATGCCTATATAGCTGAGCTTCAAATTAAATGTTATAAACAAATCCACGAGTGAGGTTAGAAGATGCTGTAATATGAACAAAAAGACATTCAGTTAGAATGCATTCATTCCTAGTATAGCAGTAAAGCGGTAAGGTTTGTTTATCTTTTAGACCTTCAGTGGTGTAGTGATTTCGCCTTGGTACAGTAATTATGTGTTTTAGGTTCGAATCCTGGTCAGGGGTAAAATATGATTCATGTTTTCAGG
>JAXCGZ010010015.1:0-2500 GCA_037179515.1 Halocaridina rubra
TCTAACCTCACCCGTGGCTACGTTTTCGCATTTAATTCAAATCCCAATCAATATAGACATCAACAATAATCAAATGAACACATTAAGATATATGAAAACATGAATCATATTTTTTCCCTGATCGGGACTCGAACCTAAGACATATAATTATTATGCCAAGGCGCTGCCAACTACACCACTGAAGGTCTAAAAAAGAAACCAACCTCAAAACTAACTGCTTTGCTAGTAATGAACGCATTCTTTCTGAATGTCTTTTTGTTCATATTAAAGCTTCTCCTAACGTTACTCGTGGCTTCGTTTTCACATTTTATTAAATTTCAAATCTATATAGGCATCAGAAATAATCAAATAAACACATTAATAAAAGTGAAAATATGAATCATATATCAGAAAGAGTTCAATAATTCCTAGCAAAGCGGTTAGCTTTGAAGTTGGCTTCTTTGTTAGACCTTCAGTGGTGTAGTTGGTAGTACTTTTCACGGTAATTATGTCTTAGGTAAGAGTTCTGGTAAAGGGTAAAATATGATTCACATTTTCACATATGTTAATGTGCTTATTTGCTTATTGTTGATATCTATATAGATTGGAATTTTAATTAAATGCGAAAACGGAGCCACGAGTGAGCTGGGGAGAAGGTTTAATATGAACAAGAAGGCATTCAGAAAGAATGTGTTCTCTCCTAGCAAAACATTTACCTTTGAGGTTGGCTTCTTAGACCTTCTGTGCTGTAGTTGGTAGTGCCTTGGCACAATAGTTATGTGTCTTAGGTTTGAGTTCCAGTCAGGGATAAAATACGATTCATATATATATAAAATAATATATATATATATATATATATATATATATATATATATATATATATATATATATATATATGTGTGTGTGTGTGTGTGTGTGTGTGTGTGTGTGTGTGTGTGTGTGTGTGTTCATATTTATTTAAATACAGTCGAACATCTACATATAAACGCCCCAACCACGAACAAACTCGACCTACGAACAAAATTTTCGGACAGATTTTGAATTGGCCCGCGAACAATCTTCAAGGTACTAATGCACATACACATGCACATTCGCCCTAGCGACCTCATGTTTGTTCTCAGTTCTGCATTGTAAAGATCGCTCGTTGTTTTTTCGTTGTAGATTTCCAAATATTTTGCTTTTTACTTTAAATTAGCCCTCATTATGGCTCCTAAGAAAGTGAAAAGCGTCAGTGATATTGACGTTAAAAAGCCTAAACATATTACTGTGGAAACGAAGAAAGAAATAATAGCTAAGCATGAGAACAGTGTTCATTTTGCTGATCTCGCCATGCAGTATGACATGGAGAAATCAACCATCTGTACTATTCTAAAGAGTAAAGAGGTCTTAAAGGTGATTAACGTGGCTAAAGGAGTGACTATTTTAATGCAGCATTCGTCTTAGTTTATGCAAGAGGTAGAAAAATTATTGTTAGTTTGGATAATGAAAAAGAATTTGCTGGAGATAGTGTTAGCGAGGTTATAATGCGTATGAAGGCTCTACAGTTACACCATGATTTAGTAGTGAACACTCCGAGTGCTAGTAACGCTAATATTGACGAATTTATAGCAAGTAGAGAGGGTTTGAAAAATTTCTTTGATGAACTGGAATTCATAGTGTTGCTAGGCATGAGAGGCAGTTAGCTCGGACCAAAAGACAGCAGATGCCTATGTGCTAGAATTCTCTAAATATTGAAAGTGAAGGTTACATCTCGCAGCAAGTTTTTAACTGTGATGAAACAGGACTGATTTAAAAAAATATGCCTAAAAGGACCTACATAACCCAAGAGGAGAACCCACTGCCTAGCCACAAACCAAAGAAGGACAGGTTTATACTTTTATTGTGTGCTAATGCAAGTGGAGATTGCAAGATTAAACCTCTTTTAGTCTGCCAATCTGAAAATCCGCGCAATGTTTAAGAGCAATAATGTGTTGAATGCTAGACTTCCGGTAATGTGGAGGTCAAATAGCAAGGCTTGGGTAACCTGTATCCTTTTCATAGAATGGTTGATTGTAGTTTTTGCACCAGCTGTCAAGAAATATCTTGAGAAAAAGGTTTGCCCCTTAAGTGTCATCTGGTTAAAACGATTTCACAAAAGTCAAATTTCTGCCTCTAAATACCACTCCTGCATACTAAGGGTCTTTTTTCCAGATGTTTCCAGGTCACCAATGATATGGATTTGACCCTGCATAAATTCTGGAAAGACCACCTCAATATCCTCCACTACATAGGCCTTACTGACAAGGCATGGAAGAAAGTCTCCTACAGCACCTAGCAGTCCTCCTGGAGGAAACTTTGGCCAGGTTGTATGGCTGATAGAGACTGCAAGGGTTTCAAAGCTGTCAATATAGTGAACGAGATTGTGGCCACGAGCTAAAGTTTGGGCTTTGAGGTCAACGAGGAGGATGTGAAGGAGCTGATGGAGGACACAAACAAGAACTCACCACCGAAGAATTGATCAAGTTGCAATGTGAACAGGTGA
>JAXCGZ010010015.1:12500-20000 GCA_037179515.1 Halocaridina rubra
GGATTTCATAAACGCATCTGACTAGGTAGACACACACAAATGGATTTCATAAACGCATCTGACTCGGTTCTGTGTATGGCTAGGATCCCCCCATGGGGGGATCCTAGCCATACACAGAACCGCGTCAGATGCGTTTATGAAATCCATTTGTGTGTGTCTAGTTAAGTAACAATATGGTATCCTAGGTTTACACTGTTTAAGAAATTGGCCCTAAGTGTTGAGTGGCGTTGGTGTGCTTAACATGTAATGTCTTCAGTATTTTAAGAATATATGTGAAAAATAGCATTTCTAGGGATATTGGTTTATTCAATTACCTGGAGATGTTCCTTTACAGCTCATTCACCTTAGTGTTGCAGATTGCAAGTTTATTTTTGGTGATAAATATTATCAACAAACTTTCAGTATAACAATGGGTAATGCAATATCTCCTCTTCTCTCTAATCTTTATATGAAATATTTTGAAAGACAATACCCTCAGACTATTGACACGGGAAATGTTATTTTTTTTCTGTTCTCGTTATGTCGATGATATAATGTTTTTTCTTTATACTGATATTAATGTTCACGAGTTTTTTACTAAGGTGATGATATTGTTCCCTCTAATAAATTTACGTTGGAAAAAGTAAATAATGATAGCTTGCCTTTAGTTGTTGTTTTTTTCTTTTCAAAGAGAAAATTTTTCAGTGATGTTTGATATTTTCAGAAAACCCACGAATAATTATCATATGTGCATTATTATTCCGGCCATGATCATAAAATAAAGAATTATATTTTTCCTACATGTTTCTTCGAGATTTACGGATTAACTGATGCTGCGACTGACAAAATCATTGAAATTAAAAAAAAAAAAAATCTTTGTTATCCCAGTTGGTTCTTTAATAACTGTTAGTGCTGCAAAACGCATATTTCATAGACCATCCCGCTTTAATAATTATGTTGTTTTGAATTTTGATTATATATCTTATTATTCCTTGCTTCCCTTTCTCTTTTCTATCTCTACTACTTCCATCGCTGTTCTGATGAGTTGGCGAGTTACATCCCTCCCCCACTGCCGAGGCCGCGTAACATCGCCAAGCGGCCTCGTCTCACAGGTACTGTGTGGAGATTTGTAGGTCGCGGATTGGTCGGTGCAGCGACTACTTCTTCCCATCTACTTCCAGACTCTGGAACTGTCTTCCTCCTTCTGTCTTTCCTAATTCTTACGACCTTTCATCCTTCAAAAGCAGATCTATCGTCATCTCAGGGCCTAGTCCTCAATATCTCTGGGTCCTCTGTACTTTGACTGTTTTTTTCTGTCTGTCGTTTTCCTTTGTGTGACATTACCTCATTTCTGCCTTGTCCTTGACCTTTTTCTTTTCCTTTGCCTTGGTATTTTCTCGTGCCCGGGCCTTTCTTGCTGTGGTTGGACACCACAGTGGGGGATTGGGGCTTGCCCTGGCTGACGAATACCCATTGTATTGAAATGGAAATAAAGTTTGTTTGTTTGTTTGCTTTGTTCTTGATGAGGGCAGTTTCTAGCTGTCCCGGTGTCACACTCATAAAAAATAAAAATAAAATTCCAGGGATGTCAAAGTTTAGTCAAAACTGTTAAAAAAGCACACACAATAAATATCAGTCTAGTTTTCAAATGTAAGAATACTTTTTGGAATATGTTGATTAAAAATAGTCCTGTTTCCACTTCTAAGTTCCATGTAAAGATTGTCATAAGTACTATGCTGGTCAGACTAGCAAATCTTTAGATTTTCGTGTCGACCAACATAGACATAACGTTCGGAACTGTCAGTCGTTAAGTACCTTGCTCTAGAATTATGTTGACTGCAAGCACCATATTGGCTGGATCAAAGTTTCTATTTTAGTAAGAAGCAAGGATATTTTTAGCAGAAGCATCTTAGAATCTGCGTTTATCAACCTAACCGAACACGAAAATATTAATTTAAGTCATGGTTTATTTGTAATTGGTCCCATATTATTAAGTATGGCTTATTCAAGTTTGAACAATTTAATTTTGGAAATAACATAATATTCCTGTTATGTACAATAATTTTATGGTATTACAGTAATTGCTGTTATTATTTGTAATTATTATTCGAACCTTTAACGTTATTATTATTAATATTACCATTATTATTATATTATTATTATTATTATTATTATTATTATTATTATTATTATTATTATTATTATTATTATTATATTATTATTATTATTATTATTATTATATTATTATTATTATTATTATTATTATTATTATTATTATTATTATTAATTATTATTATTATTATTATATTATTATTATTATTATTATTATTATTATTATTATTATTATTACTACAATAAATATTATAATAATAATAATAATAATAATGATAATAATAATAATAATAATAATAATAATAATAATAATAATAATATAATAATAATAATAATAATAATAATTATAATAATAATAATGATAATAATAATAATAATAATAATAATAAATAATAATAATAATAATAATAATAATAAAAATAATAATAATAATAATAATAATAATAATAATTAATAATAATAGCAATAATAATAATTATAATTATTATTATTATTATTATTATTATTATTACAATAAAAATTATATTAATAATAATAATAATAATAATAATAATAAATAATAATAATAATAATAATAATAATAATAATAATAATAATAATAATAATAAGAAAACTAATAATAATAATAATAATAATAATAATAATAATAATAATAATAATAATAATAATAATAATAATAATAATAATAATAATAATAATAATAATAATAATAATAATAATAATAATATGATAATGATTAATAATAATAATAATAATAATAATAATAATAATAATAATAATAATAATAATAATAATACTAATAATAATATAATAATAATAATAATAATAGTAATAATAATAATGATTATTATTATTATTATTTTTTTCTATATTATTTTGTGTTACACCGGGAAGGGTAAGAAATTGCACTCGTCAGGCCCTGGCACGAAGAAATATTAAGACGAAGAAAAATTAGAAGGTTAAGAACAAGGTATAGAGAAGAGAGTGATACAAAATAGGAAAAAGATTGACTGAAAGAATTTTCTAAGGTTTGAGGATCTAGATATATGGCATGATTAGACCCTGAGATGACGAAAGATCTACTTTATGAAGGAAGATATGTTATTAGATTTAGCAAAGACAGAATGAGGAAGACACTTCCAGAGTCTGGAGGTGGATGGGAAGAATCATTCGCTGCACCTACCAATCCACGAGCTAAAAATCTCCACACAGTACCTGTGAGACAAGGCCGCTTGGCGAGTGTTACGTCGCCACGGCATTGAGGGAGGGATGCAACTCGCCATCTTATCAGAGCAGCGATGGAAGTAATAGTGATAGAAAAGAGTAAGAGATGATACCTTATGGCGAAGAGAGAGCGAAACCAGATTAAAAGTAAGAGGAGGGACATTGATAAGTCTGATTAGTTTTTATTCAACTCAATCAAGGAGTTAAGTATTAGAAATGCACTTCAGATTTGAGAGCACTATTCTAAGCAGACACGGATATAAATTTTAAGACAAAAACTAATGACGAAAACAAAACAGAACTCCCAATTTTCTGGATGTAGATTTAGAAATTTGTATTATGTGATTCCTCGAAAACAAGTTAGAGGCTATCTGGATTCCTAATATGTTAATAGAATTAAGAGAGTAAATTTCGTTAGTTTCGAAGACACTAGGGCTATTAGGAGGAGAAGAAGATAGAGATAGCCATAAACTTTGATTAGGAGGCATTAAATTTAAGTAAATTTTGTGTGCCCCACTCAGATACCCTCAGCAAATCGGAGATGAGAGTAGAAGAAAGAGTGATACGAGACGAATTACGAGTAGCAAATAAAGGTTGTGAAGAAAAGAAAGAGGGAAAATGAAGGGTAGAATTGTCGGCAAAGGCGTGAAGGATGGGAACTGAAGAAGATCGTTGATGTAGAAAAGGAACAGAGTAGGCGAAAGAACAGAGCCCTGTGGAACACCACTTGTAACAGGAAATGGGCTAGATGTTGCACCGTCAACAACCACAACTATAAAATAGTCAGAAAGAAAACTGGTTATCAGAGAAGAGAGAGAAGTGGTAAAGCCATAAGCAGGGAGTTTGGCCAACAGAGCCTTGTGCCAAGGATAGATACTGTTGGCAGAATGAAGCGAAAAAGATGGCAAAGCACGTGAGTCAGTTCATTTGCAAACTCCTTAAGGAACCTTGCAGGGATTCCATCTGGACCAGGCGCTTTGTTAGTCATTAGCGAGCGAAGAACCTTATGAATATGCTGGAATCGTTTACGGGTTGGCAGAAAATGAGAGTCAACGAGACTAGCTATGTCAGTAGGAGAGCAATCTATAGAACTATCAGAAAGAATAATAGGGGAAAAAATTGACTTGCAGAAGTTTTTGGTGAGGTTTTTGGTTCAGGATCTGAAACATATATCAGTGGAAGAGGAGTGAAGGTCATCATCACTCGTTCTTATAAAGGAAGCTTTAGACTTTCGAATATGAGTAGTACAGCGATTCCTGGCTGTAATTAAAGTCAAGCGAGTTAACTCAGAGGGAGAGGTTTACTAAGACTGGCATGCCCGATCCCTGGCATGAATAGCAATGGAGCAGGCACAGTCATATTTATATGACTGTGCCTGATATATATATATATATATATATATATATATATATATATATATATATATATATATATATATATATATATATATATATATATATATATATATATATATATATATATGTTATTTATTTATATCGAAAATATGAACAACCGACACACAATGAATAGAATTCATCTACGAAGGAAAAACGATATAAAGGAGTGTTGAGATCTTTCAGACTGTACTTTAGTCCAGCTATATTCAATGTGAGACATCTCAGCAGCACTCAGTCTTTCCAATTTTAATTCGTGACTGACATATATTCACACACACACACACACGCACACACACACACACACCACACACACACACACACACACACACACACACACACACACACACACACACACACACACACACACACACACACACATAAACGCGCGCGCGCGCGCATATATAGCATAGTAAGAGTAGCATATGCTTTCTTAGAAAATTTAATAGTTGCCTTTAGACACATGGACAAGGAAATATTCAGAAATAGTTTTGTAACGTATGTGAGGCCAAAGCTTGAACATGCGGCCCACGTTTGGAATCTACACTTGAAAATGCACATGAATAAGTTGGAAAAAGTTCAAAGACTTGCCACGAAACATAAGAACATAAGAACATAAGAATAGAGGACACTGCAACATGCCTACTGGCACACACGAGGCAGCTCCGTTTTTTAATTGTATTTTCAGCATGTCTAACCTATTCTATTCTACTCTACTTATTTATTCTATTTTTCTTTTTATGATTTTTCTAATAAGCACTAACCTATTCATACCCACCCTACCTCTGTCATATGTCTATCTAATCTACATTTGAAGGTGTCTAAGGTATTGGCATTTACTATCATACTAGGAAGCTTGTTCCATGCATCAGCTACTCTATTACCAACCAATTTTTACCAATTTCCCTTCTGAACCTAAATTTATCAAGCTTAAATCCATTATTACGAGTTCTGGATTGATCATGAATTTTTAAAACTTTATTAATATCTCCCTTGTTAATCCCTTTAAACCATTTATACACTTCAATCATATCCCCCCTAACTCTTCGCCTCTCTAAAGAATGTAGATTAAGTTTTTTTAATCTGTCCTCATATGGTAGATTTCTGATATTGTGTATCATCTTGGTCATTCTTCGCTGCACTCTCTCCAAGGATTCAATTTCCATTCTATAATAGGGTGACCAGAATTGCACAGCATAATCTAAATGGGGCCTAACTAATGCAAGATAGAGCTGCAAAATAACTTTTTCCGTCCTATTGCTGACGCTTCTTGAGATAAATCCTAAAATTCTGTTTGCTTTATTTCTGACTGCTGTGCATTGCTCTCTTGGCTTAAGACTACTACTCACAAGAACTCCCAAATCCCTTTCACACTGAGAACTCATGATTTCATGGTTATTTAGCTTATAACTAGTATTGTCTTTTATAGTACCCATTTTAACTACTTTACATTTTTCAACATTAAATTCCATTTGCCATTTGTCCGACCATTCAGATAATCTATTTAGATCTTCCTGTAAAGCATGAATGTCTTCTTTTCCATTTATAGTTCTACCTATTTTAGTGTCGTCTGCGAATTTACTTAGGTTACTACTGATATCCGAATCCAGATCATTTAGATATACGATGAATAATAGAGGACCCAGTACCGAGCCTTGTGGTACCCCGCTAGTAACCGAGCCCCACTCTGATTTCTCTCCATTTACGCAAACCCTCTGTTTTCTGTCTTTTAACCATTGTTTGATCCATCTGAGCACAGCTCCTCCTATACCATGAGCTTCCAGCTTTTTAACTAATCTTTTGTGAGGAACTCTATCAAAAGATTTGCTAAAATCTAGATATATTGTATCATATTCTTTGCCACAATCTACTGCCTCGTAAACTTCTGAATAAAATGACAGTAAGTTTGTAAGGCACGAAAAAAACTTAAGAAACCCGTGTTGTGAAAGTTTTATCAGTCTGTGTAATTCTAGATGTGCCCTTATTTTATTTGCAATTATGGATTCTAGAATCTTGCCCACTGTTGACGTTAAACTTACCGGCCTATAATTATTCTTTTTAACACGTTCTCCTTTTTTAAATATTGGTACCACATCTGCCAATTTCCACTCCATGGGTACCAATCCTAATTTTATTGAATTATTAAATAATGCAGTTAGTGGACAACTAAGCTCTTCCTTGTATTCCTTTAATATTCTAGCATATATTCCATCAGGTCCCGGAGATTTATGAGCCTTTAATTTATCTATTTATTTTATTACCTCCTCTCTCGTAATATTTATTGAACTAAGTATATTATCGGGACTGTCT
This sequence comes from Halocaridina rubra, assembly GCA_037179515.1. NCBI lineage: Eukaryota > Metazoa > Arthropoda > Malacostraca > Decapoda > Atyidae > Halocaridina > Halocaridina rubra. The sequence goes on from JAXCGZ010010015.1 coordinate 19,520, forward strand.
CTGGTGCCAGAAATACGCAATCTCAGCTATGAGGAGAGGCTAAGGGTATTAGACTTACCATCACTCAAAGCTAGAAGAATGAGGCAGTGTATGGTGACGGTTTTTAAATTTCTTCGTAGTTTTGACAGAATGGATAGGGATCGATATTTTGATATGGTTGGTTCTAGAACTAGAGATTAGAGTTTGAAGCTTATTAAGAAACTTTGTAGAATGTTAGGAAGTACTTTTTTAGTATAAGTGTAGTTGATGATTGGAAATCGCTAAGCGAAGAGGTAGTTAATGCTAACTCAAATCATAGTTTTAAGTAGAAATGAGTACAAAATTGAACCGACCAAGAGACATGGAGTGAAGAGCATCGGTCTCTCTTCTGTAAGTGCAAGTAGGTAATGACGCACACGCACACACACACACACACACACACACACACATTCACACACTCAAACACTTACATACACACACACATACATATATATATATATAT
>JAXCGZ010010015.1:25000-35000 GCA_037179515.1 Halocaridina rubra
GTCAATTAATCCATTACTCGCATACACACACACAGATATATATATATTATATATATATATATATATATATATATATATATATATATATATATATATATATATATATATATATATATATATATATATATATATATATATATATATATATATATATATATATATATATATATATATATATATAATATATATATATATATATAATATATATATATATATTCACAAACACACAATATCGTGTGGCACGATTCCCCATATATATATATATATATATATATATATATATATATATATATATATATATATATATATATATATATATAATATATATATATATATATATATGAATCATTTTTACCTCAACCGGGACTTGAACCTAGAAAACATAATTACTGTGCCAAAACGCTGCCAACTACACCACAGAAGGCTACATGGGAAACAAACCTTAAAGCTTTATCTGCTATACTAGGAATGAGCGCATTCTATCTGAGTGCCACTCTCTTCATATTTGTGTTTCCCCCAATCTCACTCGTGGCTTCGTTTTCGCATATAATTCAAATCTCAAGCTCATTTGGGACCAACAGTAATACAAAATAAAAAAGCACAGTATCATATGTGAAAACATGAATAATTGAATTCAGGACACATAATTGCTGTGCCAAGGCGCTATCAACTACACCACAGAAGGTTAAAAGGGAAACAAAGCTTACAGCTTTATCTACTATACAAGGAATGAATGCATTCTATCTGTATGCCACTGTTTATATTATTGCTTAACCCAACTTCACTCATGGCTTCGTTTTCGCATTTGATTCAAATTTCAATCTCATTGGGACCAATAATAGTCAAATAACTGATACCAACTACACCACAGCAGGCTAAAAGGGAAACAAACCTTTTCACATATGGCAATGTGCTTATTTGATTATTGTTGGTCCCAAATATGATTGAGATTTGAATTAAATTCGAAAACGAAGCCATGAGTGAGGCTGGGGAAACCTGTAATAGGAACCGAGTGGCATTTAGGAAGAATGTGTTCATTCCTAGTACAACAGATGAAGCTGTAAGGCTTGTTTCCCTTTTAAACTTCTGTGGTGTAGTTGGTACCGCCATGGCACAGGAATTATGTGCCCTAGGCTCAAGTTCCAGTTGGGGTAAATATTATTCATGTTTTCACATATGGTAATGTGATTATTTGTTTATTGTTGGTCCCAAATGAGATTGAGATTTGAATTAAATGCGCAAACGAAGACACGAGTGAGGTTGAAGGAAACTGTGATATGAACAGAGTGGTATTCAGATAGCATGCATTCACTCCTAGTATAGCAGATAAAGTTATACGGTTTTATTCCCTTTTAACCTTCTGTTTAGTAGTTGGTAGCGCCTTGGCACCGTAATTGTGTGTCCTAAGTTCAAGCCACGGTCGGGGTAAAAATTATTCATGTTTTCACATATGGAAATGTGCTTATTTGAATATATATATATATATATATATATATATATATATATATATATATATATATATATATATATATATATATGTATATATATACTCTCTCTATATATATATATATATATATATATATATATATATATATATATATATATATATATATATATATATATATATATATATATATATATATATATATATATATATATATATATATATATATATATATATAAACAAATAAGCGCATTACCATATGTAAAAACATGAATAATTTATACCCTGTCCGGGACTTGAACCTAGGACATATAATTACTCTGCCAAGGCGTTACAACTACACCATAGAAGGTCTAAAAGGGAAATAAACCTTACAGTTATATCTGCTATACTAGGAATGAACGCATTCTATCTGAATGCCACTCTGTTCATATTACACTTTCCCCCAACCTCACTCGTGGCTTCGTTTTTGCATTTAATTCAAACCTCAGTCTCATTTAGGGTCAACAATAATCAAATAAGTACATTACCATTTGTGAAAACATGAATAATTTTACCCATATCTGGAGTTGAACCTATGACACATAAAGACTGTGCCAAGGCGCTACCAATTACACCACAGAAGGGATACAAGGTAAACAAAACCTAAAGATATATCTGCTATACTAATAATGAACGCAATCTATCTGAATGCCACTCTGTTCATATTGCAGTTTCCCCTAACCTCACTCATGGTTTCGTTTTTGCATTTAACTCAAATCTCAATCTCATATGGTACCAACAATTATTAAATAAGCACATCACCATATGTGAAAACATAAATCAATTTTACCCCAACTGGTACTTGAACCTAGGACACATAATTACTGTGATAATGGGTTACCAACTACACCATAGAAGGTCTAAAAAGGAAACAAACCTTACAGCTATATCTGCTATACTAGGGATTAATGCATTCTATCTGAATGCCACTCTGTTCATATTACAGTTTCCCCCAATCTCACTTGTGGCTTCGCTTTTGCATTTAATTCAAATCTCAATCATATTTGGGACCAATAATAATCAAAAAGCACATAATCATATGTGAAATCTTGAATCATTTTTAACCCTGATCATGACTTGAACCTTCTTCTTCTTCTTAGGATGGGATAGGATAGGTGGGGGAAGAATAGTGACGGCATCGAGTGAACTCTCTTAGCCCTATTCAGGGTGTCATCACTGGGGAGAGGAGGGTAAAGGATGGGAAGGATTGGAGGGATAAGCACGAAATTTAAGGAAGTAAGAGATGAATAGAGAGGGGCAAACCCTCGTGCTAAACTTGAACCTAGGACACATAATTTCTGTGCCAAGGCGCTACCAACTACACCACGGAACGTCTAAAAGGAAAACGAACCTTTCAGCTATATCTGCTATACTAGGAATGAACGCATTCTATCTGAATGCCACTCTGTTCATATTACAGTTTCCCCCAACCTCACTTGTGGCTTCGTTTTCTCATTTAATTAAAATCTCAATATTTGGGATCAACAATAATAATAAAAAAAAAACATTACCATATGTGAAAACATGAATCATTTTTACCCTGACCGGGACTTGAATCTAGGACACAAAATTGCTGTGCCAAGGTGCTACCAACTTCACCACAGAAGGTCTAAAAGGGAAACAAACCTTGCAACTATGTCTGCTATACTAGGAATGAATGCATTCTCTCTGAATGCCACTCTGTTGATATTGCAGTTTCCCCCAATTTCACTCGTGGCTTCGGTATTTGCAATTAATTCAAATCTCAATCATATTTGGGGCCAACAGTAATCATATAAGCACATTGCCATATGTGAAAACATGAATAATTTTTGCCCCAACCGGGACTTGAACTTAAGAGACATAATTACTGTGTCAAGGTGTTACCAACTACACTACTTAAGGTCTAAAAGGGAAACAAATCTTACATCTTCATCTACTATGCTAGAAATGAATGCATTCTCTCTGAATGCCACTCTGTTCATATTGCAGTTTCCCCCAACATCACTTGTGGTTTCGTTTCCAATCAAATCTCAGTATCATCTGGTACCAACGATAATCAAATAAGCTTAGTACCATATGTGAAAACATGAATAATTTTTGCCCCAACCAGGACTTGAACCTAGGACATAATTTCTGTGCTAGGGTGCTACCAACTACATCACAGAAGGTCTAAATGGGAAACAAACCTTACAGCTATATCTGCTATAATAGGAAAGAATGCATTCCATCTGAATGCCACTTTGTTCATATTACAGTTTCCCTTAACCTCACTCATGGCTTCGTTTTTTAATTTAATTCAAATCTCAATCTCATTTGGCACCAGGAATAATCAAATAAGCACATTAACAAATTTGATAACAAGAATAATTTTCACCCCGACCGGGACTTGATCTGTAATCTGAGCAGAGTGGCATTCAGATAGAATGCATTCATTCCTAGCATTACAAATGTAGCTGTAATGATTATATCTCTTTTAGACCTTGCGTGGTGTAGTTGGTAGTGCCATGGCACAGTATTCATGTGCCCTAGGTTCATGTCCTGTTCGGGGTAAAAATTTTCATGCTTTCATACGGTGATGTGCTTTTATGATTATTGTTGGTCTTAAATGAAATTGAGATTTGAATTAAATGCGAAAACGAAGCCGCGAGTGAGGTTGGGGGAAACTGTAATATGAACAGAGTGGCATTCAAATAGAATGCGTTCATTCCTAGTTTAGCAGATATAGCTGTAAGGATTGTTTGCCTTTTAGACCTTCTATGGTGTAGTTGGTAGCGCCTTGGCACAGTAATTATGTGCCCTAGGTTCAAGTCCCGGTCGGGGTAAGAATTATTTTTATTTTCCCATATGGTAATGTGCTTAATTGATTTTTGTTTGTCCAAAGTGAGATTGATATTTTAATTAAATGAGAAAACGAAGCCACGAGTGAGGTTGGGGGAAACTGTAATATAAACAGAGAGACATTCAGATAGAATGCGTTCATTCCTAGTACAGCAGATCTAGCTGTAAGTGTTGGTTCCCTTTTAGACCCTCTGTGGTGTAGTTTGTGGCGCCTTGGCACAGTAATTATTTGCCCTATGTTCAAGTCCTGGTTGGGGTAAAATTTATTTGTGTTTTCACATATGGTAATGTACTTATTTGATTATTGTTGGTCTCAAATATGATTGAGATTTGAATTAATTATGAAAACGAAACCACGAGTGAGGTTGGGGGGAAACTGTAACATGAACAGAGTGGCATTCAGATAGAATGCGTTCATTCCTAGTATAGCAGATATAATTGCAAGGTTTGTTTCCCTTTTAAACCTTCTGTGGTGTAATTGGTGGCGCCTTGGCACAGTAATTATGTGTCCAAGGTTCAAGTCACGGTCGGGGTAAAAAATATTCATGTTTTAACATATGGTAATGTGCTTATTTGATTATTGTTGGTCCCAAATGAGATTGAGATTTGAATTAAATTCGAAAATGATGCTATGAGTGAGGTTTGGGGAAACTGTAATGTGAACAGAATGGCATTCAGATAAAATGCATTCGTAACTAGTTTAGCAGATATATCTTTAAGGTTTGTTTCCTTTCTAGAATTTCTGTAGTGTAGTTTGTAGCGCCTTGGCACAGTAATTATGTTTCCTAGGTTCAAGTCCCGTTCAGGGTTAAAAGTATTCATGTTTTCACATATGGTAATGTGCTGATTTGATCATTGTTGGTCCCAAATGAGACTATGATCTGAATTATATCCGTAAACGAAGCCACGAGTGAGGTTGGGGGAAACTGTAACATGAACAGAGTGGCATTTGATAGAATGCGTTCATTCCTAGTATAGCAGATATAGCTGTAAGATTTGTTTCCTTTTTAGCCCTTCTGTGGTATTGTTGGTAGCGCCTTGGCACAGTAATATTTTGTCCTAGATTCAAGTCACGGTCGGGGTAAAAAATATCCATATATATATATATATATATATATATATATATATATATATATATATATATATATATATATATATATATATATATATATATATATATATATATATATATATATATATATATATATATATATATATATATATATATATATATATATATATATATATATATATATATATATATATATATATATATATATATATATATATATATATATATATATATATATATATATATATATATATATATATATATATATATATATATATATATATATATATATATATATATATATATATATATATATATATATGTATATATATATATATATATATATATATATATATATATATATATATATATATATATATATATATATATATATATATATATATATGTCAACTGAAGAAAGTGCAAAGAGATAACTTCTTTTATAGAGGTAATAGATATATTCTATAAACATCAACAACGGAGATATTTGAGGCAAATTGTTTTATGGCGACGAACTTATGCTGCTCTTTCTCTCTCTCTCTCTCTCTCTCTCTCTCTCTATATATATATATATATATATATATATATATATATATATATATATATATATATATATATATATATATATATATATATATATATATATATATATATATAATATATATATATATATATATATATATATATATATATATATATATATATATATATATATATATATATATATATATATATATATATATATATATATATATATATATATATATATATATATTTATATATATATATATATATATATATATATATATATATATATATATATATATATATATATATATGTATGTATATATATATATATATATATATATATATATATATATATATATATATATATATATATATATATATATATATATATATATATATATATATATATTTATATATATATATATATATATATATATATATATATATATATGTATATGTATATATATATATATATATATATATATATATATATATATATATATATATATATATATATATATATATATAATTACGAAAAAAAAAATTGTCATCCATGAATCTTGTGGGATCTAGGATCGTTGTGTTTTGAAAGTTCTTTATGGTTCATTGGTGGGCTCTTGGAGAGCACCTCATGTGGCTGTGTGGGCCAATGCACGAGTCCTTGTTGCAGCAATTGTATTTGTAGATGGAGTCAGATTGAGGAGCTTGGTGACTTCTTTTTGCCTTACTCAATGGTATTCTGAGACCAGCTGGAGGTCCTCTTTACTTCTGCGAAGGCGTCTGTGGAGTTCTTGTCTCAAGTGGGCTCTCTCTTTGGCTAGGTCTTTTTGCAGGCATCTTTTGAATTGGATTTGGGGATGTCTTTTGACTTTTTTTTCCAAGTTAAATTTCACCGTACAGCAGGTCTTTGGGTATTCTGCCATCATGCATTGTGAACAAAAGTCCAAAACAGCAAAGAAAGCGTTGTTGCAGCAACTTGGGATGCTGGTAGTGCCAGTTCACTATAAGACTCATATGCAGAAAACACGTCTGTACCATGATTCCAAGAAGTATTTGCAGGTTATGCATTTGGAAGGTTTTAATCTCTTTCCTAGTCTCGATTACATTGTACAGAACTAACCACCATATAGCAGGGTGCCGAGTACACAGGCCCTGTACAAGGCCATTTTGGTATTGGTGTCCAGTTTTGGAGTGTCCTAGAACCTCCTTGCCAGTGTTCATGATGCGCTGCCAATCCGTCTACTGATTTCAGAGTACAAGCAAATGTCGTCGATCAGTGTAGAGCTGACGTAGGTAAATTTATTCACCACAAGCAGTTGGTAGTTGTTGATGGTGACGACTTGTGCTCTGTCGACATCCACATCCATGATATCAGTCTTCTTCAAACTGCTAGAAAGTTGATTGAATTGCAGGATTGGGCAAAGCTGTCCATGAAACGTTGGAGCTGCTCTTCATTGTGAGCCGCCACAGCAGCAGCATCTGCAATGAACAGGGCTCTGATGAGAGTCTCACGAATATTTGTCTTAGCCTTCAGTCTGGACAGATTGATTAGTTTGCCATCAGACCTGGTGTGTTTGTAAATTCCATCTTTTGATGTTTTGAGAGCATGCTTCAGGTTGACTGCAAAGTAGATGCCAAAGAGGACGGGGGCAAGCACGCACTCTTTCTTGACTCCGCTCTTCACGTCAAATGGTGTTGATGATAAGCTGTAAAACTGGACGATGCCCTTCATACTTGAGCGAAGTAACTGGATAATGCTGAGCGCCTGCTGAAGCTGTTGTAAAGAGAATATTATCTCGATCTTGGACCGTACCGACCTGAAGCCATACTATGACTATGTGTAAACCCTATGACCCAGTTTCTGGAGTATGTTCAAACTATACTTTTCTAAAGATGCCCAGTTAAGGGATTCCCCTGCAATTTTTGCAGTCACTACAATCTACTTTATTCTTTTACAGGGTGATGATGTTACAGTCTCACATGGCTTTGAGAATTGCTCCCTCTTCCCAGCACTGAAAAAGCAATGAATGTACGCACTCAAGAAGTGGCCTTCTTCACTCTTAATGACCTCTTTGGGGATTCCGTCTAGTCCTGGCACTTTTCGTGTCGGTAGCCTGTCTATGGCTTCACTAAATTCCTCCTGGCTGGGTATCTCATCTAGTTCCTCCATGATAGGCAAGCACTCCAAGCTTCAAGCACTGTATTTGAAATGGTGCTTTCCCTGCCATCGAGGTCCGAGTAATGCTCCACCCATAACTCCATTTGTTTGCTCTTGTGTGTAATAATTTTTCCTGTGGTTGTTTTGAGGGGGTTGTCTTACTTTTGATTGCCTTCATAATGGCAACGTAGACACTACTGATGTTTCCCATGTCAGCAGCTGCTTGGCTCTTTTCACAAAGTTGTAACCAGTAATCACTGGCACATCGTCTGGCTGTTCTCTGGACCTTGTCTAGCTGTTTGAAGAAATTGCAGTTTTGACTGGGTTTGGGTGGCCTTTGTGTTCAAGCAATGCTATAGATTTTACCTCTATTTACTTCAAATTAGTCATGTGACTTTTCCTGCTCTCTTTAGAAGATGGAGAAAACAGTGCTGTAAATGGTGTCTCTCAGATAACACTATCTTTGTTTTGAATCTCTTTCAAGGGCCTTTGCTTGCAAATGTCTTCCTGGCTCCTGAAAAGCATGTCCACGTTTTTGGGGTCCTTATCACTGCTGGCATCGATGCCTGATTTTCCTATTATTTTGGTATGATGCACTTTCTCTGGCTGAATCTTTATTAATTTATATGCTACTTGGAACGATGTAAGAAATTACAATATTGTTGTGGTCAGTCACCTGAAATCGTTTAAGTTTTCAATTATTCCTTCATGTTTGTTTGTCCTAATTCTTATTTTTCGAAAATATTTCCTTAAATGAATGACAATAGAACAACCTCTAAGTATGAATATAGTGTTGCTATAAGTACTTTCATAATGTATTGTACAATATTCATGTTAAGAACGGTTGTAATATTTAAAAAAGAAAAACGTATTTTTTCCTCCAAAATCTATAAAGAATTCGAAAAAGTAATTTTTTCCTCCCAAGTTTTATAATGAGGAATAAAATAAAAATTTCTAAAATATAAAAACCGAGGAAAGATTCATTTTATTTCATTACCTATATGAGCAATATATATATATATATATATATATATATATATATATATATATATATATATATATATATATATATATATATATATATATATATATATATATATATATATATATATATATATTTATGTATATATATATATATATATATATATATATATATATATATATATATATATATATATATATATATATATATATATATATATATGTGTGTGTGTGTGTGTGTGTGTGTATATATATATATATATATATATATATATATATATATATATATATATATATATATATATATATATATACACTGTCCCCAACTTACGAACAAGTTAGGTTCCAAATGCCTATTCATAAGTAGAATTGTTTGTAAGTTACTATTAGGTAAAAAAAAATACTGTATAGTACTTACATATGCAATGATTTACTGTAACTAGCTACTACATGAAGCATAAAGTATGCAGTATTAATTAATTTTAATACAGTAATAGTTATATGATAATACATTACAGTACAGTAATACATACTTTAATACATGGGTAGATAATGGGTAGTTTTTTGTTCGTATCTGTGAATGTTTGTAACTCGGTTGTTCATAGGTAGGAGAGCTTATGTACATTTATTATGACCTTATACAGCAAGACCAAGCTTGGACGGTTTCTGCCTTTCAATTTACACTTCTCTTTCAATAATATTCTAATTATATACCAACAGCATGTTTTCTTGACACTCATAAAGGAATAAAAGAATCATGGGGTGCATTTGCAGATTTGATATAATAATTTTTTTATAACTTCAGCATTGTCTTAGCGAAATTTTCAGAATATCTAAATATATGATTATCTGAGTCTCTACATGGCTTTACTTCCACTGGTAATATCCTCCTTGTAATTTCCTGTTTTCCTATAAGTCTTCTACCAAATTTCCTGGTTAAATGGGAACGTGATTA
>JAXCGZ010010015.1:40000-54793 GCA_037179515.1 Halocaridina rubra
ACCCAACAGCCAACCAAGGCATGCTCCCCTGCTGACTCAAAGGTCTCAACAGAATCTTTCTGCTTGTCAGGCTGGCTCTTGCACCTTTGACGCATTTTAAAAGTGCATTTCCTGATGTCAACAAAACAGAGACGGACCTAATCTTCTCCAAGGCCAATTCCCTACTACATGCAATGATAGCCTCCTTTCAAACTCGACCCAACAAAGGTCTTGGCAGTGTCTCCCCGTTCATCAGGCTGTCTCCCGTGTCTTCCCAACATCAGTTGAAGCCACCTTTCTGGATGCCCTCATCTCTAACACTAACTCCATATTACATGTGAAGATGGTTTCTTTCATAACTCGACCCATCAAAGGACTTGACAGTGTCTCCCTCTCCATCAGCTGGCTCCCGTATCTTCCTGAAATCAGTTGAAGCAGCTATTTTTTATGCCCTCATCTCCAAAACCAATTCCCTACTAGATGATCTCCAGCTGGCTCAGGCATCTTTCACCTTTTCTCCCTCGGATGCTAACCACAGCAACATCGTACTCTGCATCAGGGACAACATCTCTGGGGCACAATTCCTCTTCAATATAAATATACCCCTCTTTCACTCTCTATGGATGCTAGTGACAAGGCTTTGGTTGCAGCCTTACTCAGAAACCAACCACAACCTCCTCGTGGACATCGCCAAGAAAGCTTGGTCAACGCCGAAGCAGTTCACCATCATGTCCAGACCATTTGTTCACATCCACAGAAACTAACTAAATAACCTTAGTGCGAGTTGACATAGCCAAAGTCTACCCAGCCTCCAAATCTTCACCCCGAGAGGAGTCATCCAAACCCATATGGATCACCCACAAATGAAATATTTTGTATTTTATTTCATATTTTGTATTTTAGATATTATATTATATATTTCATGGCTAGTGTAAACACAATTGTAATTTTTTTTTCTAAGAAGGAAGCTTCCTGGACCATCGCCTTTTCTTGTCGATCACACATAAACTATCGAATTCAAGGGGCAGTCATTATAAGAAAACACCCCTCAGGCTAAGTCTTGAGTATATCTTTATAAACATGATTTTATCCTTTTTTATGAGTGTGACATCAGGGCAGGCGAAGAAAATTTCCCTCATTGAGTATGGACACGAAGAAACATAAAGTAAAGAGGAACAAATGGAGAGTGTTGTGCCTTGTTCAGATTTTGCTAGAGTAAAAATATCTCCATTGACATTCGGTACCCATATATATATATATATATATATATATATATATATATATATATATATATATATATATATATATATATATATATATATATATATATGTGTGTGTGTGTGTGTGTGTGTGTGTGTGTGTGTGTGTGTGTGTGTGATTACCTAATTGTGATTACCTAATTGTGTTTACGAGAAAGAGCCCAAAGCTTGTATCTTCCCGTCTCCTGATCGGTTCCATTTTAGACTTAGTGATACTTATCATACCTGTCCTTAAAATTATGGATTGAGATAGCATTAACTTCCTCCTCGCTTAGCCAATTCCAATTATCAACTACTCTTACACTGAAAAAGTATTTTCTTACATCCTGCAAAGAAGTTTTCTTACTAAGCTTCAAACTATGACCTCTAATTCTAGAGCCAGCCATATCAAAATATCGATCTCTATCCACTCTATCATAACCATGAAGGAATTTAAAGACTGTCACCATATCCCCCCCTCACTCTTCTAGCTTCGAGTGATGGTAAGTCTAATTCCCTCAGCCTCTCATCATAACCGAGATTGCGTATTTCTGGCACCAGTTTCGTGGCATGTCTTTGAACTTTTCAAGCTTAGCTATGTGCTTTTTCAAGTGCGGATTCCAAAAGGGGGCTGCATATTCGAGTTTTGGCCTCACATAGGTTACATAAATATTTCTGAACATTTCCTTGTCCATGTGCCTGAAGGCTACCCTCACATTTGACAAGAATGCATATGCTGCCCTTACTATGCCATTTATATGTATTTCTGGAGACAAATCTGCCAGTATGTTTACTCCTAGATCTCTCTTATTTTCTGTCTCTTGAAGTTGTACTCCAGCCACCGAGTAGTCAAGCTTGGGCCTTCTTGCACTTGTACCCATTCTCATTACCTTACATTTTGAAGTATTGAATTTCATTAGCCACTTTTCTGACCACTCATGCAGATTATTTAGATCCTCCTGAAGTTCTCTACCATTGTTCTCGTTTTTTACTTTCTTCACAATCTTTGCATCATCTGCAAACATATTCATGAATGAATTTACAGACTCTAGTAGGTCATTTACATATATAAGGAACAAAAGTGGCCCTAAAACTGAACCCTGTGGAACTCCACTACTAACTCTTCTCCATTCAGACACTGAGTGTCTTACTCTAACCCTCTGTTCCCTTCCTTCTAAGTAAGTTTTTATCCATTCCAAAACATTTCCACCTATTCTAGCCATTGATTGCAGCTTCCTAATAAGTCTCCCATGTGGAACAGTGTCAAACGCTTTCTGGAAGTCTAGGAATATGCAATCTGCCCAGCCCTCTCTTTCCTGTAAGATTTGGCTTACCTTATCATAAAATTCTAATAAGTTTGTTACTGTTGATCTACCTTCTCTGAAGCCATGTTGCCTCACTGACAAAAAGTTGAAGGATTCCAAGTGAAGAGAGATATGTTTCCTTAGTAGTTTCTCCATAACTTTGCAAACTATGCTGGTCAAGGAAACTGGTCTATAGTTCAGAGCCGTATCCCTCCTTCCCTTTTTGAAGATAGGTATCACATTTGCTTGTTTCCAGCATCTTGGAATCTCCCCTGACTCCAGTGACTTTTTAAATATGATACTTAGTGCCACTGATATTGAGTTTGTGCATTTTTTAAGCACATGCGGGGATATGTCATCAGGACCTGTAGCTTTATGAACATCTAAATCTTTCAGCGCTTTGCATACCTCTGTGGCTGTAAGGTTGATGTTCTCTAATACCGGCCCTTGAGCTTCTATCACTGCAATCTGAGGGGGTGGGGTATTTTCTACTGTAAATACTGACTGAAACTCCTTGTTCAGTTCTTTGCAGATCTCTTCATCCGTCTCAGTGATGCTTCCATCCGCTCTCTTTAACCTTAAAACCTGTTCTTTTACCTTCAGTTTTCCTCTGATAAAGCTGTGGAAAAGCTTGGGATTTTCTTTAGCCTTCCTGGTGATGTCCCTCTCATAATCTCTCTCTGCCTCTCTCCTTTTACTTAGGTAGTCATTTCTTGCTCTTTTGTAGGTTTGCCAGGCATTTATGTTTTTTCTCCTCCTATACCTTTTCCAGCATTTGTCTGTCCACTCCTTAGCTCTATTACACCCATTATCGAACCATTTCTCTCTGGCATGAATTACACCTACTTTGGTGACAGGTATGCAGCAATCTACTATCTTCCCATATTTTTCACAAAAGATGTCATACATTTCTTGTACAGATTTGTTGTAAAATAAGGTTCTCCAGTCAAGAACTGCAAAAAGCTCATTCATTTTGATGTAATCTCCATTCGGATAGTTCCTCCTCATGTCCTCAGTGCCTCTACTCTCAGGAAGAATATCTTCAATGATATACTCCATCAACAACACACAGTGGTCACTCTTGCCAATTGGTGGTACATACTCAAGTTTTTCAATATCCAACACATTATCTGTGAACACTAGATCAAGTAGTGATGGCTCATCCCCACCCCTGGCCCTTGCGGTTCCATTACATGTTGGTGTAGGAAATTCCCTTGTACGCAATCTAGGAAACTTGCCCCGAATGAGTCCTCACCACTGTGTGTGTGTGTGTGTGTGTGTGTATGTGTGTGTGTGTGTATGTATGTATGTATGTATGTATGTATGTATGTATGTATCTATGTATGTCTGTATGTATGTATGTATGTATGTATGTATGTATGTATGTATGTATGTATGTATGTATGCATGTGTAATTACCTAATTTTAATTATCTAATTGTGCTTGCAAGAGAGAGCCCTATGCTCGTAACTCCCTGTCTCCTGGTTGGCTCCATTTTTTTTTACTCAGTAATACTTATCATACTATGAACTGAAATAGCATTAACCACCTCCTCGCTTACACTAAAAAAAGTATTGCCTTACATCCTGGAAAGAAGCTTTCTTACGAAGCTTCAAACCATAACTACTAGCTCCAGAGCCAGCCATATTAAAATATCGATCCCTATCCACTCTGTCAACACCATGAAGGAATTTAAAAACTGTCACCATATGCCCCTCAATAATCCAGCTTCGAGTGACGTTAAGTCTAATTCCCTCAGCCTCTCCTCATAACTAAGACTGCGTATTTCTAGCATCAGTTTCGTGACATGTCTTTGAAGTTTTTCCAGCTCATTTATGTGCTTTTTCAAGTGTGGATTCCAAAAGGGGGCTGCATATTCAAGCTTTGGCCTCACATAAGTTACATACTTATTTCTGAACATATCCTTGTCCATGTGTCTGAAGACTGCCCTTAAATTTGCTCATAAAGCAAATGCTGCCCTTAATGTGCCATATATATGCATTTCCAGAGACAAATCTGCCAGTATATTTACTCCAAGATCTCTCTTATTCTCTGCCTCTCGAAATTCTGCTCCTATCATTGAGGATGCAAGCTTTGACCTTCTTTCACTTGAACCCATGTAATGAATTTCATTAACCACTTTTCTGACCACTTATACAGGTTATTTAGGTCGTCCTGGAGTTCTCTACCATTGCTCTCGTCTCTTACTTCACAATCTTTGCATCATTTGCATACATATTCAAGATAAATTTACAGAATCTGGTAGATCATTTGCGCATACAAGGAACAAAAGTGACCCTAATACTGAGCCCTGTGGAACCCCACTATTAACCCTTCTCAATTCAGATGCTGAGTGTCTAACTTTAATCCTCTGTTCCTTTCCTTCCAAGCAGTTTTTTTCCACTCCAAGACATTCTCACCTATTCTTGCCAATAATTGCAATTTCTAAATAAGTCTCCAAGAATATACAATCAGCCCAGCCCTCTCTTTCCTGTAATATATGGCTAATCTCATCATAAGATTCTAATAAGTTTGTTACTGTCAATCTGCCTCCACTGAAGGCATGTTGATTCACTGAGAAAAAGTTGAAGGATTCCATGTGAAGAGATGTGTATTTTCTTAGTAGTTTCTCCATAGCCTTGCTAACTATGCTGGTCATAGAAAAGCTATATCTCTCCATCCCTTTTTGAAGATAGGTATCACGTTAGCTTGTTTATAGCATTTTGGAATCTCCCCAGATTCCATCGAATTTTCAAATATGATTCACATTGCCACCAATATTGGCTTAGCGTTTTTCTTGAGTATGTAATGGGATATATCATCAGTACCTATTGGTTTATGGGCATCAAGCTCCATCATTGCTTTGCATACCTCTGAAGCTTAAAAGATGATGTTCTCTAATACCGGTCCATGAACTACTATTTCTGCAATCTGAGGAGTTGGAGTATTTTCTTGTGTAAATATTGACTGAAACTTTTTATTCAATTCTTTACAGATCTCCTCATCCATCTTGGCAGTGCTTCCATCCGCTCTCTTTAACTTTAAAACCTGTTCTTTGGCCTTCAGTAAAAGAATAGTTTTGGATTTTCTTTAATCTTCATGGTGATATCCCTTTCATAATCTCTCTCTGCCTCTCTTCTTTTAATTACGTAAGCATTCTTGCTCTTTTATAGGTCTGCTAGGTATTTATGTTTTTTTTTTCTCCTCCTATGCCTTTTCCAGCATTTGTCTCTCCACTCCTCATCTCTCTTGCACACATTATTGAACCATTTTTCTTTAACATGACATGAATAACTTCTATTCTGGTTTAAGGTATGCAACAACTGCTATCTTCCCACATTCCTCACAAAAGCTGTCGTATATTTCTTGTACAGATATGTTGTTAAATAAGGTCTTCCAGTCAATAACTGAAAAAGCTAATTAATTTTGTTGAAATCTCCTTGCTCCTTCTGTCCTTCTCAGTGCCTCTAGTTTCAGAGAGAACATCTTCAGTGACAGACTCCATCAACAACACACAGTGGTAACACTTTTTCCATTTTGTGGTTCATACTCAAATTTTTCAATCTCCAACACACTATCCGTGAATACTAGATCAAGCAGTGATGACTCAAGCAGTGATGACTCATCCCCACCCTTGACCCTCGATGGTTCTAGAACATGTTGCTGTAAAAAACCCTCTTGTACACAGTCTAGGAATCTTGCTCCAGATGAGTTCTCCCCACTCTGCTGGTCATGATTTAACCAATCTATCTCTCTATAATTAAAATCTCCCATAACCAATATCCTACACATTTTTTCCAGTACGATGTTTACAAGTGAGTTAATGACTTCGATAGTGCCTATGTGACTTTTCTCATAAACTTCTAGCCTATGTCATTTCCTTGGTGAGTTATATACAACAGCAATGATAAAGCGCTTGGACCCTGTATTTATGCGAGCAACAAGAAATTCCTTGAACTCACTTTCTATAGCAGAGTTTATTTCTTCAACCTGAAATCTTTCACTAATGAGCAATGCTATCCCTTCACCAGCCCTCTGAGATCATTCAAACCTTAATATCCTGGAGCCCTTAGGAAAAGCTGTGACACTGTTCATGACCTCACGAAACTTAGTCTCTGTAAACGCTACTAGGTCTGCCTTACTCTTGCGAAGCCTTTCCTTTAATTTTATTGCTTTACCAGCCACCCCATCAGCAATTATTTACAGCGGTCTTAATGAGGCTGCATCCCCAGATCTTCTAGCAGTCTCTTCTTTATTTTCCCTCTGGTTGGTAGAAATCTGAAACAAAACTTTTTCTTCTCTTCTTCATATCTTCCCTGATTTCGCTTTCTAGCTTCTTGCAACAAGTTTTTGATACTTTCCATCTCTTCCTCTGTTCTTTATGGTCTACTGAGCACTTCTGAATTCTTGAAGGTCTTTTAGGTATTTTGTCCTTATCAATAATTATCTAGATGTTTCTCCTCTCTCAAAGGTTACTTTCAGTATTCTTACCTTTGTCTCCGTAGACCATTTATCAATTCGGTGAATGTTTGCAATATTCTCTGGACCACATACTAATCCAAGCTTCCCTTATCATGTCTAAAACACTAGCTTTATTATGTTCAAGTCTCCCTTGCCATGTTGACTCCTGGGATTCACTTATGCCTAAGATTACCACTAACTTCTCTGTGTCAAGTGCCTGTTTGATCGGTGGATTTAGCTCTTTCAATCACAAAATCTTTATTTTTTCTATTACATTTTTTTCTATTACATTTTCCATTACCATCTCCCTCAATATCTCTCTTACTGCCACATTCTGCTTTACTGCATCTACAAAGGAACATTTAATGGCCTCATGTTCCGTATTCAGCTCCTGAAACTCTTTTTAAACTGCTCGTTGTTTTCCTTTATCTGGATATTCCAAGCTGCAATCTCGTCTCTCTCAGAAGAGAGCAGTGAACTAACATTTAATTCGTTCAGGTTGTCACTAAACTGCTTTGTGAGTGTGTGATTACCTAATTGTGATTACCTAATTGTGTTTACGGGAAAGAGCCCAAAGCTCGTATCTTCCCGTCTCCTCATCGGTTCCATTTTAGACTTAGTGATACTTATCATACCTGTCCTTAAAACTATGGATTGAGATAGCATTAACTACCTCCTCGCTTAGCCAATTCCAATTATCAACTACTCTTACACTGAAAAAGTATTTCCTTACATCCTGCAAAGAAGTTTTCTTACGAAGCTTCAAACTATGACCTCTAGTTCTAGAGCCAGCCATATCAAAATATCGATCACTATCCACTCTATCATAACCATGAAGGAATTTAAAGACAGTCACCATATCCCCCCTCACTCTTCTAGCTTCCAGTGATGGTAAGTCTAATTCCCTCAGCCTCTCATCATAACTGAGATTGCGTATTTCTGGCACCAGTTTCGTGGCATGTCTTTGAACTTTTTCAAGCTTAGCTATGTGCTTTTTCAAGTGCGGATTCCAAAAGGGGGCTGCATATTCGAGTTTTGGCCTCACATAGGTTACATAAATATTTCTGAACATTTCCTTGTCCATGTACCTGAAGGCTACCCTTACATTTGATAAGAATGCATATGCTGCCCTTACTATGCCATTTATATGTATTTCTGGAGACAAATCTGCCAGTATGTTTACTCCTAGATCTCTCTCATTTTCTGTCTCTTGAAGTTGTACTCCAGCCACCGAGTAGTCAAGCTTGGGCCTTCTTGCACTTGTACCCATTCTCATTACCTTACATTTTGAGGTATTGAATTTCATTAGCCACTTTTCTGACCACTCATGCAGATTATTTAGATCCTCCTGAAGTTCTCTACCATTGTTCTCGTTTTTTACTTTCTTCACAATCTTTGCATCATCTGCAAACATATTCATGAATGAATTTACAGACTCTGGTAGGTCATTTACATATACAAGGAACAAAAGTGGCCCTAAAACTGAACCCTGTGGAACTCCACTACTAACTCTTCTCCATTTAGACACTGAGTGTCTTACTCTAACCCTCTGTTCCCTTCCTTCTTGTGTGTGTGTGATTACCTAATTGTGATTACCTAATTGTGTTTACGGGAAAGAGCCCAAAGCTCGTATCTTCCCGTCTCCTCATCGGTTCCATTTTAGTCTTAGTGATACTTATCGTACCTGTCCTTAAAACTATGGATTAAGATAGCATTAACTACCTCCTCGCTTAGCCAATTCCAATTATCAACTACTCTTACACTGAAAAAGTATTTCCTTACATCCTGCAAAGAAGTTTTCTTACGAAGCTTCAAACTATGACCTCTAGTTCTAGAGCCAGCCATATCAAAATATCGATCACTATCCACTCTATCATAACCATGAAGGAATTTAAAGACAGTCACCATATCCCCCCTCACTCTTCTAGCTTCCAGTGATGGTAAGTCTAATTCCCTCAGCCTCTCATCATAACCGAGATTGCGTATTTCTGGCACCAGTTTCGTGGCATGTCTTTGAACTTTTTCAAGCTTAGCTATGTGCTTTTTCAAGTGCGGATTCCAAAAGGGGGCTGCATATTCGAGTTTTGGCCTCACATAGGTTACATAAATATTTCTGAACATTTCCTTGTCCATGTACCTGAAGGCTACCCTTACATTTGATAAGAATGCATATGCTGCCCTTACTATGCCATTTATATGTATTTCTGGAGACAAATCTGCCAGTATGTTTACTCCTAGATCTCTCTCATTTTCTGTCTCTTGAAGTTGTACTCCAGCCACCGAGTAGTCAAGCTTGGGCCTTCTTGCACTTGTACCCATTCTCATTACCTTACATTTTGAGGTATTGAATTTCATTAGCCACTTTTCTGACCACTCATGCAGATTATTTAGATCCTCCTGAAGTTCTCTACCATTGTTCTCGTTTTTTACTTTCTTCACAATCTTTGCATCATCTGCAAACATATTCATGAATGAATTTACAGACTCTGGTAGGTCATTTACATATACAAGGAACAAAAGTGGCCCTAAAACTGAACCCTGTGGAACTCCACTACTAACTCTTCTCCATTTAGACACTGAGTGTCTTACTCTAACCCTCTGTTCCCTTCCTTCTTGTGTGTGTGTGATTACCTAATTGTGATTACCTAATTGTGTTTACGGGAAAGAGCCCAAAGCTCGTATCTTCCCGTCTCCTCATCGGTTCCATTTTAGTCTTAGTGATACTTATCGTACCTGTCCTTAAAACTATGGATTGAGATAGCATTAACTACCTCCTCGCTTAGCCAATTCCAATTATCAACTACTCTTACACTGAAATGGTATTTCCTTACATCCTGCAAAGAAGTTTTCTTACGAAGCTTCAAACTATGACCTCTAGTTCTAGAGCCAGCCATATCGAAATATCGATCCCTATCCACTCTATCATAACCATGAAGGAATTTAAAGACTGTCACCATATCCCCCCTTACTCTTCTAGCTTCGAGTGATGGCAAGTCTAATTCCCTCAGCCTCTCATCATAACCGAGATTGCGTATTTCTGGCACCAGTTTCGTGGCATGTCTTTGAACTTTTTCAAGCTTAGCTATGTGCTTTTTCAAGTGCGGATTCCAAAAGGGGGCTGCATATTCGAGTTTTGGCCTCACATAGGTTACATAAATATTTCTGAACATTTCCTTGTCCATGTGCCTGAAGGCTACCCTTACATTTGATAAGAATGCATATGCTGCCCTTACTACGCCATTTATATGTATTTCTGGAGACAAATCTGCCAGTATGTTTACTCCTAGATCTCTCTCATTTTCTGTCTCTTGAAGTTGTACTCCAGCCACCGAGTAGTCAAGCTTGGGCCTTCTTGCACTTGTACCCATTCTCATTACCTTACATTTTGAGGTATTGAATTTCATTAGCCACTTTTCTGACCACTCATGCAGATTATTTAGATCCTCCTGAAGTTCTCTACCATTGTTCTCGTTTTTTACTTTCTTCACAATCTTTGCATCATCTGCAAACATATTCATGAATGAATTTACAGACTCTAGTAGGTCATTTACATATACAAGGAACAAAAGTGGCCCTAAAACTGAACCCTGTGGAACTCCACTACTAACTCTTCTCCATTCAGACACTGAGTGTCTTACTCTAACCCTCTGTTCCCTTCCTTCTAAGTAAGTTTTTATCCATTCCAAGACATTTATTGCAGCTTCCTAATAAGTCTCCCATGTGGAACAGTGTCAAACGCTTTCTGGAAGTCTAGGAATATGCAATCTGCCCAGCCCTCTCTTTCCTGTAAGATTTGGCTTACCTCATCATAAAATTCTAATAAGTTTGTTACTGTTGATCTACCTTCTCTGAAGCCATGTTGCCTCACTGACAAAAAGTTGAAGGATTCCAAGTGAAGAGAGATATGTTTCCTTAGTAGTTTCTCCATAACTTTGCAAACTATGCTGGTCAAGGAAACTGGTCTATAGTTCAGAGCCGTATCCCTCCTTCCCTTTTTGAAGATAGGTATCACATTTGCTTGTTTCCAGCATCTTGGAATCTCCCCCGACTCCAGTGACTCCTTAAATATGATACTTAGTGCCACTGATATTGTGTTTGCGCATTTTTTAAGCACATGAGGGGATATGTCATCAGGACCTGTAGCTTTATGAACATCTAAATCCATCAGCGCTTTGCATACCTCTGTGGCTGTAAGGTTGATGTTCTCTAATACCGGCCCTTGAGCTTCTATCACTGCAATCTGAGGGGGTGGGGTATTTTCTACTGTAAATACTGACTGAAACTCCTTGTTCAATTCTTTGCAGATCACTTCATCCTTCTCAGTGATGCTTCCATCCGCTCTCTTTAGCCTTAAAACCTGTTCTTTTACCTTCAGTTTTCCTCTGATAAAGCTGTGGAAAAGCTTGGGATTTTCTTTAGCCTTCCTGGTGATGTCCCTCTCATAATCTCTCTCTGCCTCTCTCCTTTTACTTAGGTAGTCATTTCTTGCTCTTTTGTAGGTTTGCCAGGCATTTATGTTTTTTCTCCTCCTATACCTTTTCCAGCATTTGTCTCTCCACTCCTTAGCTCTTTTACACCCATTATCGAACCATTTCTCTCTGGCATGAATTACGCCTACTTTGGTGACAGGTATGCAGCAATCTACTATCTTCCCATATTTCTCACAAAAGATGTCATACATTTCTTGTACAGATTTGTTGTAAAATAAGGTTCTCCAGTCAATAACTGCAAAAAGCTCATTCATTTTGATGTAATCTCCTTTCCGATAGTTCCTCCTCATGTCCTCAGTGCCTCTACTCTCAGGAAGAATATCTTCAATGATATACTCCATCAACAACACACAGTGGTCACTCTTTCCAATTGGTGGTTCATACTCAATATTTTCAATATCCAACACATTATCTGTGAACACTAGATCAAGTAGTGATGGCTCATCCCCACCCCTGGCTCTTGTTGGTTCCATTACATGTTGGTGTAGGAAATTCCCTTGTACGCAATCTAGGAATCTTGCCCCAAAGGAGTCCTCACCACTGTGTGGGTCAAGATTTATCCAATCTATCTCTTTATGATTAAAGTCTCCCATAATCAAAATCCTACATTTTTTCTCCCGTGCCATGTTAACAACTGAGTTTATGACTTCAATAGAACCTATATGACTTTCCTCATAAATTTCAAGCCTATTTTGGTTCCTTGGTGGGTTGTATACAACAGTTATTATAATGCTCTCTGACCCAGTATTTATGCGAGCAACAAGAAATTCCCTGAACTCACTTTCTATAGCCAAGTTTATTTCTTCAACTTGAATCCTTTCACTTATGAGCAGTGCTATCCCTCCACCAGTCCTCTCAGATCTTTCAACCCTTAGTATTCTGAAGCCCTTAGGAAAAACTGTGACACTGTTTATGTCCTCACTCAACTTAGTCTCTGTAATTGCTACTATATCTGCCTTACTGTTGTGAATCCTATCTTTTAATTCTACTGCCTTACCAGCTAATCCATCAGCATTTGTGTATAACAATCTTAATGAGGCCCCATCCCCTGATCTTCTGTCATTATCTTCTTTATCTCCCCTTTGTCTGGAAGTATTCTGTAACGAAAATTTTTCTTCTCTTCTTCATTTCTTTCATCATTTAACCTTCTTGCCTCTTGCAACAAGTTTTTGATCTTTCCCATCTCTTCCTGTGTTCTGTATCGTCTAATGAACACTTCTTTGCATTCTTGAAGGTCTTTTAGACTTTTTTTTCTCAACAATATTTCCCTACATGTTTCCCATCTCTCAAAGGTTACTTTTGTTGGTCTCGGCTTTCCTTCCCTCGAATATTTACCTAGTTGGTGTATGTTTACAATATCCTCAGGACCACATACTACTCCAAGCTTTCTTATCAGGTCTACAACGCTAGCTTTATTTTCTTCAAGTCTCCCCTGCCATGTTGACTCCTGGGATTCACTTATGCCTGAGATTACCACTGTCTTCTCCTTATCAAGTGCCTGTCTGATGAGTAGGTTTGCCCTTTCCATCACAACGTCTTTCATTTTTTCGATTACTGTCTCTTTATAGTCAACTGTTTGTATGTTTTCCAGTGCCACCACCTTTACAGCCTCTTTTACTGCCACATTCCCCTTTAGTGCATCAGCAAAGGACGTTTTCATGGCATCATTTTCCATATTCAGCTCCTGGAACTCTTTTCTGAACTGTTCAATGTTTTCCTTAATCTGAACATTCCAAGCAGCAATCTCGTCTCTCTCAGAAGAGAGCAGTGAACTAACATGTAATTCCTTTAGGTTGTCATTCAGCTGTTTGTTTTTATCTTCTTGTTTAGAAATTCTAGATTCTAGTTGACTCTTTTCCCCTTCCAGCTTCTTTATTCTTTTTTCTAGTTCCTTTCTCTCCTACCCTTGTGCTTTATTTGCCTCCTCCAAAGATCTTATTTGTTCTCTGAGTGTTTCATTCTCTTTCATTTCCCCATCCATATTCCGAATTTTATCATCAAGGCTTAAAACCATTTCCTCTAACTTCTTGATTCTCTGTTTAAGTCCCCTGATGACTACCCCTTCTCCCGACATTTTTATGTTCTCCCTCTCACAGAATATAGAAAGAAGACGAGAAAGAGGAAAAAAAAAGAAAAGAGAAAAACTTCTAATTTAGCTTCACACAGAATTTTTATATCTCCATATAAGTGCTATTTAGTGACTCAGTTTGTCTCCTTTCTGGTAACACACATCTTAACTTAAAAACTTGACCATGGTAATTTAAGTATAAAAAGAAAAAGAAAAACAAAAGTCAAACCTGAAGGAAAATTCGAATTTGTGTTTGAGGTGGCACCCACCTGTTTCTGTTATATATTCTTCCTAACTGATAAACTGACTTGCTAGCCAAGATATGTTATCACGGGATTAGACTTTACATTTAACTCAATATATATTCAAAATAACAAAATAGTAAAAGAGAAAGCTAAAAGAAAAGCAAAAAAAATTAAGAAAATAAGACTGCTGTACTACTTGGCAACTTAACTCAGTACTGTTGACAGGTGGGTATTTGGTAATTTGTGTGTGTGTGATTACCTAATTGTGATTACCTAATTGTGTTTACGGGAAAGAGCCCAAAGCTCGTATCTTCCCGTCTCCTGATCGGTTCCATTTTTAGACTTAGTGATACTTATCATACCTGTCCTTAAAACTATGGATTGAGGTAGCATTAACTACCTCCTCGCTTAGCGAATTCCAATTATCAACTACTCTTACACTGAAAAAGTATTTCCTTACATCCTGCAAACAAGTTTTCTTCCGAAGCTTCAAACTATGACCTCTAGTTCTAGAGCCAGCCATATCGAAATATCGATCCCTATCCACTCTATCATAACCATGAAGGAATTTAAAGACTGTCACCATATCCCCCCTTACTCTTCTAGCTTCGAGTGATGGCAAGTCTAATTCCCTCAGCCTCTCATCATAACCGAGATTGCGTATTTCTGGCACCAGTTTCGTGGCATGTCTTTGAACTTTTTCAAGCTTAGCTATGTGCTTTTTCAAGTGCGGATTCCAAAAGGGGGCTGCATATTCGAGTTTTGGCCTCACATAGGTTACATAAATATTTCTGAACATTTCCTTGTCCATGTGCCTGAAGGCTACCCTTACATTTGATAAGAATGCATATGCTGCCCTTACTACGCCATTTATATGTATTTCTGGAGACAAATCTGCCAATATGTTTACTCCTAGATCTCTCTCATTTTCTGTCTCCTGAAGCTGTACTCCAGCCACCGAGTAGTCAAGCTTGGGCCTTCTTGCACTTGTACCCATTCTCATTACCT